>VNJR01004188.1:0-36080 GCA_008042585.1 Drosophila punjabiensis
GAACTCCACGTCCATCGTGTTCGACAGACGCCAGGACAGGACCTTGCGCGTGAACCAGTCCATGATCGCCACGAGATAGAGAAATCCCCGTTTCATGGGAATATATGTGATATCGGAACACCAGACCTGGTCAGGCCGATTGATGACCAGATCCCGTAGCAGATATGGATATTTCCGATGCTCCGGATGGGGCACGGTCGTGCGCGGCTTCTGGTAGATCGCCCGCAGGCCCATGATCGCCATGAGCCGCCGGACCCGCTTGCGGCCCACTTCATGTCCCTGGCGGCGCAGATGCCATGTCATCTGCCGTGAGCCATAATACGGCGTTTCCAGGAACTGGGCGTCGATCAGCCGCATCAGCTCCAGATTGGCTTCGCTCTGTGGCACAGGCCGATAGTAGACGCCCGACCGGTTGAGTTGCAGCAGCGTGCATTGCCGGATTATCGGCAGGCATGCTCTCTTCGGGTCAATCATCTGCCGCCTCTGATCACGCCCAACCGAGCAGAGGCATCCCGCAAAAAATCCCGTTCCACCAGCAACTGGCCGATCTTGGCGTGCAGTTTCTCTACATCAGCAGGGCTGACTGAAGGTTCCGTTACTGACTTACCAGAAAAAAGGCTTGCCATGCCTTCGATCGCCTGGCGCTTCCATTGGGCGATCATCGTCTGATGCACGCCATGTTTCGAAGCCAGTTCCGCCAGCGTCAGTTCCCCACGGATCGCCTCCAGCGCAACCCGTGACTTGAACTCTGCCGCATACCGTTTCCGCGTAACCTTGCCCATAAAACCCGTCCTCGTTCAGGCCAGATGATAGCTTATCGCCCTGTCCGAAAAATGGGGACCACCTCTGTTCATCGATACACAACTGACTCATTGTTATACCCTTTCGCTGAGAAGTTTATTTCGGGGCGACCTAGCGATTAAGGTCTAGCCCGCCCATTCGCGCCTATTTCCCCCTTTATCATCAGAATGAGCGACATTGTGGTCCGCTATGTCAGGACAGACGAAGCCTGAGTCGGTAGAGCTTCCTCTTTTTCCCTAGGGACACCTAAACTTCACCAAGCTCTGTCTCTTCTCTGAGGCGACGCCGAAGGATCTTCTTATGGGGGAAGAACTTTAAACCTGAGGTTTTCAACGAAGTGGATTCGTAGGTCTATAAAAGAGATATTTTCAGGTTTATTATGGGGGCTTGAGGCAAAACCACTTTGTATATTTACGTAAAGATTGAGACAACCATTATAGATTGTTTGTTTAATTTAGACCAAAACTCGACAGCGTTGATATCGTTCACATTCGATTTGTCTGTTTAGCTCACATCGCAATCCCCGCCTCCCGTCGCTGCGAGAATTCCCAGGCGATAGATGCATTGCTCTTCGCCACCCCGGAGACCGCATTGCAGATCTGTTTCTCCAGAGATGGCGTCCACGGGACAAGTTGAAAGCCCAAGCCGTTGTCAATCATCGCGTACCGCCCTGATGCAAGAGCAAGACGTTTCCGATAGACACCGGCCACGTTGTCGCCAGGAGCAACAAAGTCGAAGGCCTTTCCCTCCTGCAGCGCAAGCCTTTCGCCCAGTGCCCTTACCTCCCGATTACGGAGCGCAGTGAGCAAGCCACGCTCGAACTTGACGCGCTCCCCCCCTTCCCGTTGTGCGAACCCCTCCCGTGCGAGATAATCAACGCGCTGACGCATCGCATCCCGCACCTCAGCCCCGAAACCACCCCCGAGTTCCGGCTGTTCCTTCGCTACAGCCTGTCGGTCCAGCCACGTCGCCCCCTGCGCCTCCACCTGCTGGTCTAGTGTGAAGTCCGACCGCACCGCCAACGCAACACGTGCCCGTCCTTTTGCGTCCTCGAACCGGCGCAATTCAACGATCGCCCCCATTGGAGCGTCGGTGGTTGCCTCCAGGCTCGGAAGATGGATGTGGTGCGTACGCCCATCGATCCCATCCACCACTGCGAAGGCCGTACCCTTCAGCTCATCATCCAGCCCGCGCCCGACCAGTTTGCCGATGACGGGATGGGCGGTTTCCTCGGCGGCCAGCACCCACGAGGATTGCGGGCGCTCGACGCCCTGCTCGGCGAGACCACGGTGGATCCGTTTGATGATGTCGTTGCGCTCACCCATCTCACGCAGCGTGGCCTCCGCGTGTTCCTCCAACGCCCACCGACCCGGCCCGATCTGCTGCGCCAGCCCCAAGCCTTCCAGGCGCCGGAGACGGCCCACCTTGAGTACCTCGAACGTATCGGACCGGCGATCGGGCGTGGGACGCATGTCGATGATCCCGTGCTCATTTGCATCGCGCTGAAGCTGGCGGTCAAGCTGCGTCCAGCGATCCGCCTCGACCTGACGTTCGACGGCACGCCGGATCTCGATGTCATTGCGCACACCAAGCTCGCGGGTCACGAGTTCCTGCGCACGACCACGCATGCCTTCACGGATGTAATCGCGCGAGATTACCAAGTCCTCGCCGTCCTGCGCCTTGCCGCGCACGATGACATGGACATGGGGATGTTCGGTGTTCCAGTGATCAACCGCCGCCCAGTCGAGCTTCGTGCCGAGATCATGCTCAGCCTGCATCATAAGATCGCGCGTGAAGCGCTTCAGGTCCGCCATTTCCACCGCATCATCTGGCGAGACGATGAAACGAAAATGGTGACGGTCATCGGCACAGCGCTCGGCGAAGGCTTTGGGATCGACTTCGTCCTGTTCCGGGCCGAACATCTTTGCCTTCGCGCCGTCCTTCGTGACGCCCTCGCGGCGCAGATAACGCAGGTGGGGCGTCAGCGGTGCGGCCCGAGGGCCGTGCTTCACCACGCGGGCCTTGATCACCACCCCACGCGATCGGGTGGTCAGAAACCGGTTGGCATGCGCGCTCGCGACACGGCCACGCCCGAAGGTCGAGCGACCACTTCCTCCAGTTCCCTGACGTCCCCGCCCCATGCCCCCAGCACGCTGGGTTGCCGCCAGGGCCTGCGCGATAAAGGGACGTGCACGCTGGGCGCCAGGGGAACGGATGCGTCCGGGACGAACCCGGAAATCGTCGTCATTCTTCATGCTAATGCCCGCGATGTGCGCGAAATGGCGGTAAACCGCCAGAAACGGGAACCGGCAGGCTTCAAAGCTCCGCGCACCTCGCAGAGGGTGCCGAAAATCCGCAGAAACCCGCCACAAAACCACCCCCAACCGTGCCGCACCTCGCGGCTTTTATCCTGCCTATACGCTACCCCCTCCCCCAGCGTCCCCCTGCACCCATCCCAATCCGGAACCGGCAGCCAGAAAAGGACCGGCATGCGCCATCCCGTCATGGTTGATCCCTCCAGCCGACCGAAACGAAGAGGCCCGATGATGAAGCCGGTGGGACAAGGCTCGCGCCTGTCGTCATCATCCCACGCGTTGGAGCCCGCACAGGACCGACGAACAGGTTCTCGGTGGAGAGGTGTGAGACTGGCGAGGCTTCCGGCAGTTGGCGAGGAAATGTCGGAACAGCGTCATCCCCCATCCGCCGTGCGACCGCAGCGACATACGCCCGCGTCTCGTCGGGCAGCGATCGACCGGTTGCCAGATGGTCGTCATAACGCCCGGGACCGGCGTTATAGGCAGCCAGAAACCCGGCATCGCCATAACGATCGTGCAGCCAGCGCAGATAGGCGGCGCCGGCGATGATGTTGTCATGCGGGTCGAACGGATCTGAGCCGAGATTGAGGGTATGGCGCAGCTCACGCCACGTGCCGGGCATGATCTGCATCAGCCCCATGGCGCCCGCCGACGACACGGCATGCCGATCGCTGTCACTCTCGATGCGTAGCACCGCACGGATCCACGACGGCGGAATAGCAGCCTGCGCGGCGGCCTCCTGCACCAGCCCGTCGAGATCCTGTGCGTGCCCCGGAACCGGCGAGAGCACCAGCGCGAGCCCGAACCGGGCGAGCGCCAGGCCGCCCGTTCGACAGAAAGCCGCCCCCCTCATCAGAAATCCTCCGGTGTGAGCAGGTCTAGCGACGGATCATCCGGGCGATGCTTCGGCGGCGAGAGGGAGAGCTGCGGCAGGACAAATTTCCGGCGCCACGACTCCCATGCCCGCGTCACCGCTCCGGTGCCGGGGTAGAGATGGGCGCAGTTGACATAAGGGGGATCGGCATAGCCGAGCCGGAGACGGGAGAGTGTCATTCCCGGCCTCCCTGACGCTTTGTGGCGCGCGCCCAGACAAGGTTCCAGACGCGGCCGCCGCGACCGGCCTGGAACAGGGTGGCGCGGATCGGCTGGGCGAGCGACGGATCGTCCAGCAGCACCGAGACGTATTCGCCAGCGCGCTCTCCGGTGCGGGTCCAGCCGGCCCCGATCTCCGGCGCTTCGGCACTGTCACCGAGATGAATGCGATAGTCGGGGGCGTTCTTGCACAGGCACTGGAGGACTTTCATCGCGATGGCATTATTCCGCCGTTGTCGATCTCATGTGAGCCAACGCTGTGTCTGAAAATGCTGATACCTGCACTTGGCGACCTGAAGCGCGATACCGGTCTGGATGTGAAGGTCTTTGCCGCCGGGGGACCGATCGATTTCGAGAAAGACCGGATCGATCTTGCTATTCGCCGGGAAGATTTTCGGGTCGATCAGGAACTGCACATTTATCCGCTCTGCGACGAGGCGACCGGGCCCGTGGTCACACCCATGTTGGTCGCGAATGGAAAGGCGGACTCTTTGTTCAGGAGTGCTCAGTTGCACACGATGACGCGTCCCGACGCGTGGAAACAATGGTTAAGTCTTTCGGGTTTAAAACGCACACGTGCTCCCAAACTCACGTTCGAGCATTTTTACCTGGCGCTTCAGGCCGCGCAGGCCGGACAAGGTGCGGCGCTCGCATCAGTCTTCATGGCGGCCGGGGATATCGAGGCAGGGCTCCTCGTCGCGCCGCGGCGGTTTGCGCGCGACGGAACACGCTATGTCTGCCTGTCGTCGGCCAACATCGCACAGGATGACCGAAAACGGGCATTCTGCACGTGGCTTGCTGAGCGGATGAATCGCACCCTCGAAAAATTTCTGGACCGTGAAACTGTATCCAGACCTTGATCGGGAAAACACGAGCCAATAAAAAATGCGACTTCCGGACTACGGAAGTCGCATTCGTGCAAGAAAGCTCGATGATTTACTCCGCGGCGATCTCCTCGCTCAGGAAAGTCGGTAACGTGACGTCACCTGTTCCGTTATCGTCTTCAGTGACGGAATCTCCTGTTTGAGGAGCACCCGCCCGTAATGCATCGGGCAACCATGCGCCGGCATGCTGGTCGCCAGATCAGCCGATTGTAACGGCAGGCCGACGGAACGAACGCCTGCTTCGAGGCAGGCACCCGATCGATCATCGCGAAACAGGTTCAGGCAAAGTGTATGGAGAAACTCGGTCAGCGCCACATGAGGATTGCTGGCCAGCGCGTCCCGAAGGGCGAGTGTGCGCCATGCCGTCAGTTCGGAGAGCAGCCGGTCCGGGATGGGGCGGCGGACATCTTCTTCGTCCTCGGCATCATCAGAGCCGTCGGGTTCCCCTGCCCCGGCGATCGCATGATCATCGTTTTCGTCGTGCGCAGTGCTGGCTTCCACGGCCTGCGCAGAAGTGCGCGTGTCCGGCGAGCTTTCATCTTCCATATCTTCCGGATGGGCGAAGCCGCGTTCGATCAGGAGGGTGCCGTCGCTATCGAGGCTGACGAAGGCCCCTGCGCGAACAACATCACCGGGATCGAAGATCGCGGGACGGGTTTCGAGGGCTTCGATCGCCTGTTCAATCTCACCGAGACGGCTGTCCACCTCATCAGGCAGTTCATTTGCCTGAGCGTATTCCGCTTCGATCGCCTCCTGTTCGGTGCGAAGCGCTTCAAGACGTGCCGTTTCCTCCTCCGAGAGGGGAACCGGCGTATTGTCGATCTCGACAAGGTGACGCGTATGCCCCCAGGGGAAAGACAGGTCGGTTTCGACCCACTTCCATCCTTCGGTTCGGACCTGCTCGGCTGCCGCGTGCAGTTTTTCCATGACCAGCCGGTCAAGAATAGCCGGATCCTGAAGCCATCCACCATCGTCGGCTTCGAAGAGGTCACGCATCACGTGGCCACCTGCCGCGACATAGGCATCAAGCCCGACGAAGCGGGCACGCGCGTCCGACGCCCGCACGGTCTTCTCGGTCAGCATGCGTCGGATGACATAGGGCTCGCGGTTATGGCTCTGGGCAATGATCTCCCAGACCTGCTCCTGACGGGCGGTATCGTCGCTGATGGAAAAGGCCATCAGCTGTTCCAGCCGCATGCCGTCCTGCTCGTAAACCTCAAGCAGGTTTTCGGAAACCGTCATCAGACGAAGACGCTGTTTGACGACGGAAACCGGAACGAAGAACGCGGCTGCGATTTCCTCTTCGGACATGCCCTTCTCCAGCATGTCACGGAACGCCCGAAACTGGTCCAGCGGATGCAGGGCCACGCGCTGGACGTTTTCGGCGAGAGAGTCGTCCTCGGCGAGAATGGGTGATCCGACCTCGCGCACGACGCAGGGCACCGGCGCCGTCTTGTTGAGTTTCTTCTGTTTGACTAGCAGTTCGAGTGCCCGGAAACGGCGGCCGCCTGCGGGAACCTCGAACAGACCGGTTTCGATGCCTTCGTCGTCAAGGACGGGACGGACGTTCAGGCTCTGCAGCAGGCCCCGGCGTTCGATGTCGCGGGCCAGTTCCTCAATCGAGAGCCCTGACTTCACACGCCTGACATTGGACTGTGAAAGAACCAGTTTATGGAACGGAATATCCCGGGAAGAGCTCAGGCTGATTTTCTGGATGGCGGTAGCCATGGCGAAAACTCCATGACAGGCGGAGCGGAGACTCTCTCCCCTCCTTTCAACCTGTCATGAAATTTCCAACTTCACTCTTCCTCTCCATGCTCCCACACAGAAAAGCCGGGGTCGTAGTGACCAGAAGCAGGAAAATTACTTTCAACGGCCGATATATCTGCTCACTGATCGACCGGTATGTAGCCAGGCAACGCCTCGACATCGTTGATCCAGCGACGTAATGACGGGTAGGACTCCAGTGACATTTCGCCCTGTGGCGCGAGCGCCAGGTAGGGATAGGCGGCGCAATCGGCAATGGTCGGACGTTCGGCCGCCAACCATATGTGCTCAGAAAGATAATGGTCGATGATTTTCAGGGTCCGTTCGCTCGCTCTGGCGGCATCATCATACCGAAGTGGGTAGCCGAACAGCTTGACCAGTCGCGCATCAGCGGGACCGTGTTGAATCTCATTCACGGCAACGGAGAGCCATTGGGTGACTTTGGCTCTTCCGACAGGATCGGACGGAAGCCAGTCATGCTTGCCGTAGGTTTCCGCCAGATAGACGAGGATGGCCTGAGAGTCCCAGATGACGGTTGCGCCGTCCTGCAGCACCGGTACCTGCTGCCACGGATTGAGTGCGGTGAACTCTGCCGTCTTTTGCGCTCCGGCAGCGAGGTCGACATCTCGTATCTCGAGTTCGATGCCTGCCAGCGCCGCAAACAGTCGGACCTTGTAACAATTTCCGGAAGGTGGACAGTTATAGAGTATCGGTAATGTCATGACCGGTCGTTCCTTTGTTACCCTGCCTGAGCAGGGTGGCTCATGTTTATCGTTTGCAGTTTGAAGTCAAAACGAAACCCATAAACGACGCTATGATTGACCGGTTCGTACACTACTGGCTGCCCGCACTTCCCCGCGCCGATCCCTGGCGTCGGGCGGTTGGAAAGGTGTTTTGCGCTGGGCGTATTCACCTCCTGCCTATTTCCCAGTGACAAACAGCCGAAGCCGTTCACCACGGGACCATAGGTCCGGGTGTTCTATTTGGCAGGCCACCCGACATAGGAGGCCGCCCAGTGCAAAAAAGCGTTTCCACACGCCGATGCGGAATCTACCCAAATCCGGGCATCAAGAAAAGCCAATTGAAAGAAATCAATGGAAATTCCGCGATCTGAAATTGAGCGGGGCGAGATCGTGCCTCACGTGGTCATCCTTTCCACCCCGCTCCCCTACGTGCCGCAGCAGCCCCGAAAGGTCCGTCAGTTCCAGCGTCACCAGATGCACCACGTCACCCTCGCGCTGGATGCGTCCTTTCGCCGCGATCATGCTCGCCGACAGGATGACGGACCGGTATTTCTCGAAAATATCCGGCCAGACGACGAGATTGGCGATGCCGGTTTCGTCCTCCAGCGTGATGAAACACACGCCTTCCCCCGATCCCGGCCGCTGGCGGACCAGCACGAGTCCAGCGGCTTCCGCGCGCTTTCCATCGCGCAACGCCATGGCGACCCCACAAGGCACGATATTCCGCTGCTGCAAATCCTCACGCAGGAATGACACGGGATGGGCGCGCAGACTGAGCCCGATATGGTTGTAGTCCACTACGACCTCGGCACCGTCGGTCATCGGTGCGAGCGCTATGGCTGGCTCGCGGGCCTCCCGCGCCTCGTCCGCCGCCGCGAACAGCGGCAAGGGCGCGTCATGCAGGCCCTTGATCGCCCACAGCGCCTCACGCCGCGCCAACCCGAACGCCTCCCGGAACGCATCGGCCTCGGCCAAGCGCACCAGCGCCTCCTGTGGCACCCCGGCCCGACGCCACAGATCGTCGATCGACGCGAAGGGCCGTCGTCGCCGCGCGGCGACGATCGCCGCCACATGGGCGTTGGCCAGTCCCTTGACCAGACTCATACCCAACCGCACAGGAAAATTACCCTGGTCGCTTTCCTCGCCTTCCAGAGTGCTGTCCCAGCGCGAGGCGTTGATACAGACCGGTCGGATTGCAACACCATGATCACGCGCGTCGCGCACGAGTTGCGCGGGGGCATAGAAGCCCATGGGTTGCGAATTGAGCAAGGATGCCAGAAACACGTCGGGATGGTGGCATTTCAGCCAAGACGACGTATAGGCGAGGATCGCGAAACTGGCGGCGTGGCTTTCGGGGAAGCCATAGGAGCCGAACCCTTCGAGTTGCTGGTAGATCCGCTGGGCGAACTCCTCGGGGTAGCCTTTGCGGGTCATGCCCTCGAGCAGACGGGTCTGGAAGTGTGATACCGTGCCGGTGTTCTTGAAGGTCGCCATGGCCCGACGCAAACCGTCCGCCTCGGCGGCGGTGAAATCGGCGCAGACCATGGCCACCTGCATTACTTGTTCCTGAAAAAGCGGGACGCCGAGCGTGCGCTTGAGCACTTCCTCCAGCTCCGGGGTCGGATAGTCCGGCTCTTCCAGCCCTTCCCTCCGGCGGAGATAGGGATGGACCATGTCCCCCTGTATGGGGCCGGGACGGACGATGGCGACTTCGATCACCAAATCGTAATAAGTCCGGGGTTTCAGCCTCGGCAGCATCGACATTTGCGCCCGACTCTCGATCTGGAACACACCGATCGTATCGGCCTTGCGGATCATGGCATAGGTGCGCGGGTCCTCGGCCGGCATGGTCTGAAGCGTGAAATGCTGGCCTTTATGTTCGGCCAGCAGATCAAGGCCCTTCTTCATGCAAGTCAGCATGCCGAGCGCCAGCACATCGACCTTCATGAATTTCAGCGCGTCGATGTCATCTTTATCCCACTCGATGATCTGGCGGTCGTCCATCGCCGCCGGCTCGATCGGCACCAGCTCGTCCAGCCGGTCTCGGGTCAGCACGAAACCACCGGGATGCTGCGACAGATGGCGGGGCACGCCAATCAGGCAACGCGCCAGATCCAAGGTCAGGCGGATACGACGGTCGGTCAGGTCGATCCCCGTCTCGGCGAATTTCTCCGCATCGACATGCCGCGACCAGCCCCAGATTTGCTTCGATAGCAGTGCAATCACGTCTTCCGGCAGGCCCATGACCTTGCCGACATCGCGCAGCGCGCCCTTGGCGCGATAACGGATTACAACGGCGGTCAGCGCGGCCCGGTTGCGACCATAATGGTCATACACCCACTGGATGATCTCCTCACGGCGGCCATGCTCAAAATCCACGTCGATATCGGGCGGTTCGGCCCGCTCTTCGGAAATGAAACGCTCGAACAGCAATGTCGTACGCGAGGGGTCAATAGCGGTGATGCCGAGCACGAAGCATACCGCGCTGTTGGCGGCCGAGCCACGGCCCTGACAGAGAATGTCGCGCCGTCGGGCTTCGCGGACGATGGAATGGACCGTCAGGAAGTAGGGCGCATAGTCCATGCGCCCGATCAGTGCGAGTTCGTGACAGAGGATCTTCTCTACGTCCAGCGGAACATCACCGCCATAGGTTTGCCGCGCCCCCTGCCAGGTCAGTGCTTCCAGCGCCTGCTGCGGAGTCTGGCCGGGGATCTCGATCTCGTCGGGATACTGATAGGCCAGATCGTCCAGCGAAAACCGGCAGCGCTCGACGATCTCCATCGTCCGGTCGATCGCCTCCGGATAGCGGCCGAACAACCGCGCCACCTCTTCCGGCGGTTTGAGATAGCGGTCGGCATGACGCTCCCGCGCGAAGCCGGCCTGCTCGATGGTGGTGTTGTGGCGGACACAGGTAACGACATCCTGCAGGATACGCCGGTCATGGGTGTGGAACAGCACGTCGTTGGTGACGACGGTCCGGATCCGCAGGGCGTGCGCAAGATTGGCCAGTTCGTAGAGCCGCATCTGATCGTTGGGTCGGCGGCGCAACGTGAGCGCCATATAAGCCCGGTCGCCGAACGCGTCCCGCAGCAGCCGCAGATGCGCTGCACAGTCCTCATCGGCGACATCGGGCACCAGCACGGCGAGCAGGCCGTCGCCCCACGCAACGAGATCGCGCCAAAGCAGGCTGCATTTTCCCTTTCCCGCGCGCGCCTTGCCGAGGGAGAGCAGACGGCACAGTCGACCGTAGGCGGCCCGGTCGGTCGGATAGACCAGCACCGGCGGCGCGTCGTCCAGATCGAGCCGGCAGCCGACAACCAGCTGTATCCCGAATTCCTTCGCCGCCAGATGGGCCTGGACGATGCCGGCGAGCGTGTTGCGGTCGGTGACGCCGAGGGCCGTGATCCCGAGCGCCTTCGCCTGTCCGAACAGTTCGCCTGGGGAGGACGCGCCACGCAGGAAGGAGAAATAGGTCGTGACCTGCAACTCCGCATAGCGGGGCGCTGTGGTGCTCATGCGAACAGGCCATGCAGGAACCAGCGCTGCGATCCGGTCTCACCGTGCTCGCCGTCCCCGGCGCGATAGATCCAGAAGCGCTCGCCGGACGTATCTTCAACCTGGAAATAGTCCCGGGCGGTTGTCAGTTCCGTATCGCCCTTCCACCACTCCCCGAATACGCGCTCCGGGCCATCGGCGCATTTCACCTTGCGGCGGATCCCGCGCCAGACGAAGAACACCGGCGGATGGTCGGGCAGCATGGCCATGGTCTCGATCGGCTCGGGACGCGGTAACAGCCGGGTCGGGCGCGGCCAGCCTTCCGGCCAGGCGGCGTCCGTGGTGGGGGCGAGCGGTGGCACGCGCTGTACCGAGCGCTCGGGCACATCACTTTCCACCGGCACGACGCGATAAAGCGCCCCGTCACCCAGACGGTTGGCCAGCGTATCGACCAGTCCGGACAGATCGGCGTCGGGCTCCTCGATCAGGGACGAGACCTGCTGGCGCCGTACCATCGGTTCGGCCAGCACCGCAACCAGGTCCATGCGCTCGATGCCAAAGCCGGGCTCGATGGTTTCGATCCGTTCGGACAGAAGGCGCAGGAGATGCTTCGGATCACGGACGGGGCGAGCCAGTGCCACGCGCACGGCCTGCACGGCGCTGTCGACGCGGTGCAGCAGCAGGTCCAGTCGCCGGGCGCCGAGGCCGCGCTCTTCCAGGCCGGTGCAGAGCGGTGGCACCAGCTTGCCGATATACCGCGCGATGGTTTCGGCCGCGGCAATCGGTTCGGCGAAGCTGCGCGACACAGCAACGGGATCGGCAGGACGGATCGGCAGGATCGGTTCATCGACCCGGCCATAGGCCTGATCCAGCCTCCGGGTGATTTCCGCGCCGAAGCGCTGCACCAGAGGAGCGCGGGGCGCAGTCTCGATATCGCGGATCCGGGTCAGGCCCAGATCGGCCAGGCCGATCACGGTCTCGGCCGGGAGACGGAGGGCCGCGACCGGCATATCCGCGAGAGCTGCCGCATGTTCACCGGGTGGGACGACGATCGCCGTGCCCGACGTGGTTCGCGTCACGGCGTAAGCGGCTCCCAGCGTGTCGGCAACCGCTGCCCGCGCTGAAATCCCGGCGCCTCCCAAGCGACGGACGATGTCGCGCAGCATTACCGCCTCGCCACCCAGGAGATGATCGGCACCGGTCGTGTCGAGGATCAGGCCGTCCATCCCATTGAGCGCAACGACCGGCGTGACGCGTTGTTGCAGCCAGAGTGCCAGCCGCTCGAGGGCGGCGCGATCTTCGTCGGGCCGCGCGTCCATCACGCTCAGGCCCGGCAGCAGGACCTGAGCCTTGGCGACTGGCATGCCGACCACGAGCCCTGCTTTGCGCGCTGCGCGGTCCGCCGCGAACACAACACGGCGGCGGCCGTTACGGCCCGCCAGCACCAGTGGCGTCTCAGGCGGAGGCGCGGCGTCGCCCTGCTCGCGGCGAAGTCGGTCGGTCGCCCATAGAGGCAGCCAGATCGACGTGATCCGCCGTGTCGGTCGCAGGCCGGTCCGATGCTCCTGCGAGCCGCAATTTCGATTGTCCATGCCTCGCCTCCACCTCGAAATCCGCACTTTCCCCCGAACGCGTCCGGATCAGTTCCAGCAACCACCGGCTATCGCCGACTCCCGCCACCGGCAGCGGAGCAGAAGGCAGGAGTGAGACCCGCCATCGCGTCGTGCTCGCCGTCGGCTGGCCGAAATCCGCCGCATCCGTCTGCCGGCGCCAGCGCCGGAGGGCGAGACCGATTCCACCGCCGCTTTCGGCGGCGAGTTGCAACCGACGCGAAGCAGTCATGGTCAGGCGTCCGACTTCCGCCACGACCGCGCCCAGACCCGGGTGACGCAGCCCTTCCTCGAAACAGGCCAGTACGTCGCGATCAGTCCCGGCCTCGACGAACAGCACCCGCGAGGCCGCCAGCCCGGCCTGTTGCAGCGCGGGTGCGAACAGATCGGCGACCGTGACGATCCAAAGAACCTGACCTTTGGTTCGCGCGGCAATCCCCGCGGCAAAACGCGCCGCAGCGGCGGCGTTCAGAGCGTCGTTGCCGCCCCCCGCGACCTCATGCAGGGTACCCAGCGTCAGACCACCGCCCGGGAGCTTCCGGTCGATGTCCCGGACGCCGAAGGGCAGTGTGGCACGCTTGCGGCTAGTGTGTCCTTCCAGACGGCTGATCGCAGCCCGCAGCGTCTCCAGACCGGGTTTTTTATGGGGTTCAGCAGTCATTTCACGGTCTGGCGTCCCTTGAGCATACGGATTTCCTGATTATATGTTCTTGATTTGTTCCATTCATGCTACGCAAGTCAATGCAAATTCGCTCCGTATCCGGCATGCTGGTGTCCGATGTCGGTTCAGTATCGTTGATGAAAGTGCGCTAAGGAATTGAATCCAGAACCTTCTCCCGCTCCGGGCAGCGACGATTATCTGTCGCGTCTGAACGATGCCCAGCGACAGGCCGTCACGCACGGGACCCGAGACTCGTCGGGACAGGCAGCGTCTCCTCCCTTGCTGGTCATCGCAGGGGCCGGATCGGGCAAGACCAACACGCTGGCGCACCGTGTGGCGCATCTCATTGCCTCAGGCGATGATCCGCGCCGCATCCTGCTGCTGACCTTTTCCCGGCGAGCCAGTGTCGAGATGACACGGCGGGTGGAGCGGATCTGCAAAACGGTGCTCGGCGACAAGGCCGGTCCACTGGCCGACGCGCTGGCGTGGTCCGGAACGTTTCATTCCATCGGTGCGCGGCTGCTGCGGGAGTATGCCCAGCAGATTGGCATGGATCCGGCGTTTTCGATCCATGACCGCGAGGATTCAGCCGATCTGATGAATCTGATCCGGCACGATCTGGGGTTTTCGAAAACCGAGAAGCGGTTTCCCGGCAAGGGCACGTGTCTGGCCATCTATTCCCGCGTGGTGAACTCCGGTGCGCCGCTCGCCGATGTGCTGCTGAAGCATTATCCGTGGTGCGCGGGCTGGGAAGCCCAGCTCAAACAGCTTTTTGCAGGCTATGTCACGGCGAAGCAGGAACAGGGCGTGCTGGATTACGACGACCTGCTGCTGTGCTGGGCGCAGATGGTCAGCGATCCGGTGCTGGCGGCCGATATCGGCGGTAAATGGGATCATGTGCTGGTTGACGAGTATCAGGACACCAACCGGCTGCAGGCGGATATCCTGCTGGGCATGAAACCAGATGGGCGCGGGCTGACGGTGGTGGGCGATGACGCGCAGTCGATCTATGCCTTCCGGGCCGCGACCGTGCGCAACATCCTCGATTTTCCGGGACAGTTCAAACCCGAAGCCCGCGTCGTGACGCTGGACCGGAACTACCGCTCGACAAAGCCCATTCTGGATGCGGCCAACGCCGTCATTGGCGAAGCGGCCGAGCGGTTCACCAAGGATCTGTGGACCGAGCGCACCTCGGATGAAAAGCCGCGACTGGTCACCATCTGGGATGACACGGCCCAGGCGAACTATATCGCGGATCGTGTGCTGGAAGAGCGGGAGGCCGGCACGCCGATGAAGCAGCAGGCGGTGCTGTTCCGGGCCTCGCATCACAGCGGCACACTGGAGGTGGAACTGACCCGGCGCAATATTCCGTTCGTGAAGTTCGGCGGCCTGAAGTTTCTCGACAGCGCGCATGTGAAGGATGTGCTGGCTCTGCTGCGTTTTGCCCAGAACCCGCGCGACCGCATCGCAGGCTTCCGGATATTGCAGCTTCTGCCGGGCGTGGGGCCGACCTCAGCCCGGCGCGTGCTGGACACGATGGGCGAGAATGCCCATCCTTTCGAGGCGCTGAAAGATGTCAAAGCCCCGCAGCGCAGCGGCGAGGCCTGGACGGGTTTCGTGAACCTGCTGATCGCTCTTGGCAGCCATCAGGTCGGCTGGCCGGGCGAAATTGCGGCTGTACGCTACTGGTATGAACCGCATCTGGAGCGGCTGCATGAGGACGCCTCCACCCGTCTGGCCGATCTGGTGCAGCTGGAACAGATCGCTGGCGGTTATCCCTCACGGGAAAAATTCCTGACCGAACTGACGCTGGACCCGCCGGATGCCACATCCGACCAGGCAGGCGTACCGTTGCTGGATGAGGATTATCTGATCCTCTCGACGATCCATTCCGCCAAGGGGCAGGAATGGAAGAACGTGTTCGTCATGAATGTGGTCGATGGCTGCATTCCGTCTGATCTGGCGACCGGCGAACAGGACGATATCGAAGAGGAACGCCGGCTGCTTTACGTCGCCATGACGAGGGCGAAGGACAGTCTCGATATCATGGTGCCGCAGCGCTTCTATGTGCATGGCCAGCACAGCCGGGGCGACCGGCACGTCTATGCTTCACGGACGCGCTTCATCGACCGGGACATGCTGTCCCTGTTTCAGACGGTGTCATGGCCGGTTGTGAAGCCGGAAGAGCAGGCCCGGCAGGAGGCGGTGAAGTCGGCGCGGATCGACATGGCCGCCCGCCTGCGCGGCATGTGGTCGTAAGGGAGCAACACGGATGTGCAACCTCTATTCCATGACCTCGAACCCGCAGGCGATCCGCGAGATTGCGAAAGTCCTTGAGGATCGCACGGGCAATCTACAGCCGCTGCCTGAGATTTACCCGAACACGATGGCGCCGATCGTGCGGAATGGCGAGAACGGCCGTGAACTGGTCATGGCGCGCTGGGGTATGCCGACGCCGCCTGGTTACCTGAAAGGCCATAAGGTCGATCGGGGCGTGACCAATATCCGCAATCCGGGATCTGCATGGTGGAAGCGATGGGAAGGCGTGCAACATCGCTGTCTGGTGCCGCTGACCGCCTTCTCGGAACCGGAGCGTCTGCCTGACGGGAAATCACGGCCCGTGTGGTTTGCCCGCAGCGACGGAGAGCCGCTGGCTTTCTTTGCCGGGATCTGGTGCCGCTGGACATCGGTGCGCAAGCTGGCGGACGGCGAGACGACGGATGATCTCTTCGGGTTTCTGACCACAGAGGCCAACCGGGAAGTGGGCGCGATCCATCCGAAGGCCATGCCTGTGATCCTGACGCAACCGGACGAACTGGACGTGTGGATGAATGCACCAGCAGCAGAGGCTCTGTCGCTTCAGCGGTCACTACCAAATGGGCTACTGGTTTGTCATGAATGACGACATCCTGTGGGAACAATGGTTATAGCCAGATAGTCATCTGGCAGCTGCTACACTCATCAGAGCCGCGGGCGGCAGGGAATAAGGGAAAACCTCACGCGATGATGGTTCGGCCCGAGGAAAGCCGATGTGCCCGGTGGTCTCACGGGTCGGGACCGAACGAGCAACGGTACATGGTCATTGCAATCATCGGTCCTTCAGGGACGGCGCGAAACATCGCTGTCATGAGCCGATGGCATGTTTTTCTGCGGGACGGAAGAACACACCAGCCCCAGAGCGATCGCTGCAATTCCCACGAAATGCCAGAGATACAGGCGCTCGTGCAGAAACGGGATTGAAAGCATCACTCCGAACGCCGGGATCAGATGGATGCTCAGCCCTGCGCGTTCCGCACCAAAAAACCTGACAGCGTGCATATAGAGTAAATAGGCCAGAACGGACGGAAAGATGCCCACATACAAAACAGCAGAAACGAGCGAAATTGACCAGTGGGCAGCCGTCGCAGCGGTCGGAGCGATGAACCAGAGCGGAACCAGAACGGTCACGCCGATCGTGACATGAGCCCCCAGCACGCCCAGCCGGTCGAGGTCTGCGGGCAGGCGGCGGATCCAGAGCGTGTAGAACGCGAAGCAGATCATGGCCGCGAGGACAATGGCATCTCCCGGGACAAATGAGAGGGCGCGCCATTGCGACCATTGTCCATGCAGAACCAGCGTGAATACGCCCAGCAACGAGATCACCAGACCAACGCCCTGTGCGACTGTCAGTCTCTGTCGGTAAAAGACCGCCCCGAAAAAAACGATCAGGACCGGAATCAGGGCGTTCATCAGGAGAGCGTTGCTCGCCGTGGTCGTCCGGACACCGACATACACCAGGGCGTTGAACCCGACGATCCCGGTAAGCGCCGTACCAAGCATGAGCCAGCGATACTGCCAGTACAGTGCTGCGTCACGGCGCATGGTCGGGACAACAAACGGCAAGAGGCAGGCAAAGGCAATGACCCAGCGTACCATCAGCAAAGTCAGAGGCGCGGTCAGATCGCGCACCGCGCGACTGACGATGAAATTTCCGGCCCAAAATAGAGGTGGCAGAGCAAGTGACGCGCAGGCGAGCACACGCTCGACGACATACGAGCGACGGACGCGGCTTGTCACCTTCGCAACCGGTGTTCCAGGCTTCCTCTCAAGTCCTGATGAGACCACACTTTGCCTTGCGTGGCACCCAATATCCGGCGATCCTATGGTCGAGGCGATTGCGCCGGGACGTCCGATGGCTATGCTTGGCATCGAGTTTGCGACCCGACGACGCAACCGCGCCAACGGCGTCATCCTGTTAAACGACGAGGACGGCATTCGGATGTCCGTTCGGCAAAGCTTCGGAAACTGCCCAAAATATATTCGCACACGTGAGGCAACACCGCTGCTTCGGTCGCCCGGCGCCGTGGAGAGATCGCCGACACTCGATGAGGAGGCACGTGCCCTCATCACGAGCGCGACCACGTTCTTCGTCGCGTCCTACGCGCCATCTAGTGCCCATGGTGGCATGGATGTCTCGCATCGCGGCGGGCCGGCCGGGTTTGTCCAGGTCGAGGACGATGTGCTGACTGTCCCGGATTATCCCGGTAACCGCTATTTTAATACATTCGGGAACTTCCTGGAGAACCCACGCGCCGGTCTTCTCTTCATCAATTTCGAAAACGGCGACCTTCTTCATCTGACCGGTGAGGCTTCTGTCTCATGGACCGAGGTTGGGCGCTCGTTTGATGTGCGCATTCGTGAGGTGATCCGGCGTAGGGCGGCTCTTCCGCTGGACTGGACGGAGGGACCTGAAATCACGGCCGTATCACCGAGCCACAACGCATGACGGCAACCGGCCATCCATCGGGAGACAGCACCCCCAGCACGACGTAAGGCAGCGACGCAAAGAAAATACGATGCTGCTCTGTCATGAAGGCGCGAATGAAAGCGCTCGAAGGCGCGACGACGCCAGCCAGCGCCTGCGCACGTCTTTCACCCTCATGAAATGCAGTTGCCGCCTCGTCCATCATTGTGATCCCCCACACCGGGAATGAACGACGCGATCATGGCATGTCTTGTCCGAATGTCACAATACAGAACGGTCCGTTTATTGAATTCCCGCTCTCACTGCTTTTCGCTTTGCTCCTTCCTTTTCTTCAGAAACACGCGGTCACGTTCGATGAACCGGGCAACCATGATGGGAACCAGACGCGCGGGATTCTTGCCGACAGTGGCGTCTCCACCGCTTTCTTCTGCGAGAAAGCGGGCATAGAGGAGAAGGTCACGGTGAATTTCCGCAGGAAACGCGATCGTCATCCGGACCGGGCGATTGTCGGGTATAGCGGTAATGCGAAGCTTATCCATTCTGACGGTCTCCTTTCGCGATATAGGGTTTGAGAATGAGATCACGCCCCAGCAGAAGGGTGAACGGAAGGCCGGGGCGATCGGTGAGGGTCGGTTGAATATCGAGGGAACGGTCGACCAGCCGGTAGCCCACCTGAGAGAACCCGTTGCTGGCCCCGCTGCGAATGGCCTGAGCCAGATTGTTCTCGCTCTGGCTTGTTCCGGCTTCCGACCCGACACTGAGCAGCGTTGTCACCAGCGCGGCCTTGAACAACTGGCCCCAGTGGTTGTTCACCTCGTCGGACAGGCCGGACTGGCCGATCGCGTCCGCACCCGGCAGCTTCTCCAGCACGAGGCTCTCGCCGTCCGGGAAGATCAGTCGGGTCCAGATGATCTGGGTGCGCTGCTGCCCGAAGGAGATGCCGCTGTTATAGGCGCCAAACAGCGTACTCCCCTGCGGGATCAGGAGATAGCGCCCGGTCGGGCTGTCATAAACGTTCTGCGTGACATGGCCGACGATCTGGCCAGGCAGATCGGAACTGATTTTCGTATTCAGCGCCCCGGCAATCACGGTTCCCGCCTGCACTATATAAGGCGAGGCGAGCGGCATGATCCGGTCAGGACTGATGGTCTGCCGATCGGGCTGGCCCGCGAGGAAGGCACGGTTTCCAGCCTGTGCCCCTGAATCCGGAGTTCCCTGCGTCTGACCGGATGACGCTGAGGCTACCGTCTGAACCGGCTGCCCGTCATGCTGGTCTCGCGCCTCGACAGCGGCGAAAAGCTTGCTGCCAATAGCGGCGTCAATCTCCTGCTGTGCCCGGCGCGCATCCTCATTGCCGATGGCGTTGGTGGGGACTGACTTGCCCTGCTGCTGCGCGTGCAGGATCGGCCGTCCCAGATCACCGGGCAGTGCTGGCCCCAGTTTCGGCACACCCGTATAATCTTTCGGCAGGTTGTCCAGACCTGCCGCGGATGGCGGTGACGCATTCTCCGAACCGGCTGGCGTCGCTGGTGGTCGATGGCTGGCTTCCAGAGCATAGCCAAGGGCGAACGCCACGGCGATGACGCCGGTTCCCCCGAGTGACCAGATCACGGTCCGCGACAGGCGCACCACGCGCGGCCGCTCGGCACGCAGGCGCAGATCGGGTGGCGCCGGGCTTCCCCCACTGGACGGAGCATTCTGGTCAGGACGTGGAGCCGTGTCCGGTCCTGCCCCCTCTTCTCTCTCCTCGCTCATGACGGCCGCCCGTCCGTGCGGACGATGCGCACGCGCTGCTCGCTGGTCTTGTCGCCGAGGCGCAGTTCGGCTGCGGCGAACAGCCGGTCGACGATCATCCAGTTCTGACGGACGCGATAATTGACCAGCGCCGGATTGCCGTCCGGTCCCAGCACGAAGAGAGGTGGCAGATCCCCCTGCCCGATCCCGCTCGGAAACGCGATATAAACTTTCCGTCCGTCGTCAAAGGCGCGCGTAGGCAGCCACGGTGGGACACCCCCTTTCGCGGGCTGGATGGCATAGCGAAAATGCAGATCGTCCAGGTCGAGCCCGGTCTCCACGGGCGCTTCTTCATCGGCCGCCTCATCCTGCCGGTGCAGCGCGATCAGATCGTCCTCGGGATAGTCCCACGACACGGACGCCATATAGGTCGCGGGCGTCGAGCGCAGCTCCGCCAAATAGGTCCGGCGATCGGTGTTGACGATCAGATTGGTCGTGAGGTCCGGGCGGGTCGGTTTGACCAGGATATGGACACGTTTGGCAGTGCCACTGCCGCTTGACGTGTCACCGATAACCCAGCGCACGGTGTCTCCGGCCGCAACCGGACCGCTGCCAACGAGCTTCTCGCCCGGCTGGAGCATGATGTCGGTGATGTCGCCGGGCGAAGCATAGACCTGATAGAGCGCGCCGGGGCTGTAGGGATAGACCTGAACGGCATTGATGAAGCCCGCCCGCGTCGGCTGGATGCGCGCGGCCAGATTGGCCTGAATGACACGCGCGGCCGGGTCGGCGACGTCCGGTGCGACATGCCGGGCTTGAACTCTGCGCGGCGGTAGCGGTTTCAGTTGGCCCGGCAGCGGCAAAGGTCTGGCGACTTCCACCACCTGCACCGGCTTGGGTGGATCGGGCAGGCGTGTTGCCCGCATCGCGTCGTCATAGCGAATGGCGGGCGGATGATACTGTCCGGCACAGGCCGACAGAGTGAGCAGCGCCAGCGGCAGGGCGCGCAAGACCATACGGATCATTGTCCGAGTTCCTTCGACCAGTTGATGGCGGTGACGTAGATGCCGAGGGGATTTTTCCGCAGACGATCGGCCGTGCGCGGGGTGACGATCATGACCGTGAGGATGGCGGTCCAGCGTTCGGTTCCGGTGAAGGCGCCATCGCGATAATGCCGCTCGGTCCAGGCAACGCGGAAACTGCCGGGCGATGCGCGGATTACCGACGACACATCGACTTCGACCTGCTCATGACCGATCCGCGAGAATGGATCGTTGAGGCGGGCATAGTCGTTCAGCGCCTGTGCGCCGGAAATCATGGTGAACTCGTAAGCCCGGAGCCAGTTCTGCCGCACAACGACCGGATCGGCGGACAGGCCACGCACATCTTCAATGAAACGCGCCAGATACCACGACACCTGCGGATCCGTGGGGACATAGGACGTGGTCGCGGGGCCGATCACCTGTGTCTGCCCAAGCCTGTCGACCTGCACGACCCAGGGCACGATGGTCCCACGCGCGGACTGCCAGACCAGACCGACCCCGAGTGCTGCCGAGAGGAACAGACTGCCAAAAGCCATCAGCCGCCAGTTCCGGGCCTGCACCCGTGCGGAGCCGATCCGCTCGTCCCAGATCTGGGCCGCCTGCTGATAGGGTGTCACGGGCGCGGGCGTAATCCCGTACCGTGTGGTGGAGCGACGGAACATCATTGTTTCTCCGAAAGATCGATGGATGCGGATCCGCCGCCGCCATCGGCGGAGCGGATGACATGGGCCGCCTCGGCCGCGTGGGTCGCGGCATTGCGGCGCTTCATTTTTTGTGCCCAGCGCGGGGGCTTGCTGTCGGGACCAGAGGGAGGGCCGCCATTGCCGCCGCCGCTGCCGGACGAACCACCAGCCTCTCCACCGCCCCCACCTGAGGTGGCATCGGATGCGGATCCGCCGGTAAAGCGCCCCCCTGTCGCGGTGAAGGCGCTGCGAGCCCCGGCGCCGTAACTCTGTTTCATGGACGCTGCTGCGCCGGACGCCCTGCTCTTTGCTGCGTTCATGGCTGCAGCACCCGGCGCACGCGCGACACCACCGAGTCCGGCAGCCATGCGCGCTCCCGCACTCCCGCCAGCAGCGCTCATGGCACCCACGGAATAAGCGCTCGACGCCGCTCCCGCGGCAGCGGCCCCACCGCGTGCGGCAGCGGCCGTCGCGGCCAGAACCGCCCCACCACCGGACGCGATGGCAGCCGGGGCCGCGACAGCCGCCGCTCCCATGGCGCCGACCGCCATACCGGTGCCCACGGCGGCGCCTGCGCCAAGTTGTGGCGCGCCCGAGATCAGGCCGTTGGCGAGGGAGCCGCCGAAGATTGCGAGCCCGACCATGCAGAGTGAGGCCAGTACGACCGACAGCGCCTGCCCGATGGTCGGCGCACTGTTCCCGTAGGAGGTGGTGAGCTGTTTGAAGAGAACAGAGGCGATGGCGGAAATGACCGCCAGCACCATGATCTTCACACCGGAGGAGACAACATTCCCGAGAACTTTCTCGGCCAGAAAGGCCGTGCGGTTGAACAGGGCGAACGGGATCAGCACGAAGCCGGCGAGGCTGGTGAGCTTGAACTCGACGATCGCGACGAAGAGTTGCACCGCGAGAATGAAGAAGGCCGCGAGGACAATGAACCAGCACAGAAGCAGCACGAGGATCTGCACGATGCTGGCAATTGCGCCAAAGGAGAACGCCAGTTTGCTGGCCGCATCGAGCAGCGGTTGTGCTGCGGACAGGCCGGTCGCGGCCAGACGGCCGGGATGCATGAAATCGGAAAGTGCCAGCGAGCCGCCGCCCGCTTTAAGACCGAGCGCGGCAAAGCTGTTGAACACAATGCTCGAAAGATGGCTGAAATGGTTGATGACGAAGGAAAAAAAGCCGACGTAAAGCGTCTTTTTGACCAGACGCTGGACAATGTCCTCGTCCACCGCCCAGGCCCAGAACAGCCCTGCCAGCAGCATATCAAGGACGGAGAGCGATCCGGCGAGGGACACGACGCTGCCCCGCAGCAATCCAAAACCGGAATCGATGGTTGTCTCGAAGGTGTTCAGGAACCCGTCGATAATGCCGACATTGCTGGCGTCCATCGATCAGTCTCCCGAACCGGGAACAGAGACCGCCTCGGGGACATAGGCGTCGTACTGCGCAAAATGCTGGTATTGCGCCTGGGCCCCCGCTTCGTTCGCAGCCTGTCGGGCACGTTCCAGTTCAGCAGCCCGACCGTTGGCGGCCAGTTCCGCCTGGATGTCGGACAACTGGCGCGATTGCAGAGCCATGAGCTGGTTTCCGGCCTGCGCGGCCTGCAATGCCCCGGTTGACGTCTGGCTGGCCGAGACAAGCTGCGTCATGGCCGAACTGTCGGACGGGATATTCCCCACCACCCGGGCCTGGAGTTTCAGCGCGTCCTCGAACCCGCCCACGGAATTCTGCCACCGCGTCTGCGCCTGGCTGAACAGGGTGCTGTCAGACATGCCGGACGAGACGGATGAGTAGGACTGCTGATACTGCTGCTCGACCGACTGCACGCTGTAGGCGATGTTCTGCGCCTGAGCCAGGAGTGCAGTGGTCTGGGAAACCGTCGATTGCAGCGTCGACAATGTCGAAAGCGGGAAGCTCGCGAGATTGCGACCCTGGTTGACCAGCATCTGCGCCTGATTGGCGAGTGATGTGATCTGGTTGTCGATCTGCTGGAGTTCGCGTGCCGCAATCAGGATGCTCTGCACGTGATTGGCCCCGTCATACACCGCCCATTGGGCACGGGCTGGCGGGAGGGACGCAAATGAAATCAGGCCAAGAGCCAAGACACATCCGGAGCGGAAACGTTTTTCCCGGATACGGAAAGATTTTTCCGTCATGGCACGCCTCCGTCCCGCAGAAGATCCGCGGCCCATGTGACACCACGGGCCGCGAACCATGCGGGGAGAAAGCCATCCCGCCCGTGGTCCGCCAGCACGGTGTCAATCAGCCTGTGATCGTCCTTGCCCGACGCGGCGCAGAGGACGAGTGCGACCGGCCCGAGCCCCAGTTCGAACAGACGGTTGCCGCGTTGCGTCTGGCAGTAATATTCCCGCTTCGACGTCGCGCGGGCGATAATGGCGATCTGCCGGTCGTTGAGACCGAAATCCCGATAGATGGCCAAAATCTGCGGCTCGATCGCGCGCTCATTGGGCAGGAAAATCCGCGTTGGGCAGCTTTCCACCACCGCTGGCGCAATCGGGGAATTGGCGATATCGGACAGGGACTGCGTGGCAAAAATCACCGATGCGTTCTTCTTCCGCAGCGTCTTGAGCCATTCACGCAACTGGCCGGAAAAATTCCCGTCATCGAGAACGAGCCAGCCTTCGTCGATCACCAGCAGGGTGGGTCGTCCGTCCAGCCGTCCTTCAATGCGGTGGAACAGGTAGGACAACACGGAAGACGCGGCGCCGGAGCCGATCAGCCCCTCGGTTTCGAACACCACCACATCGGCATCACCCAGGCGCTCGGTGTCAGCATCAAGCAGGCGACCGTAGGGACCGCCGAGGCAGTAGGGTGCGAGCGCCTGTTTCAGTGCGTTGGACTGAAGAAGTGCGACCAGGCCCGATAGGGTCCGCTCCTCCTCTGGGGAGGACGCGAGGGAATTCAGGGCCGACCAGAGATAGGATTTCACCTCCGGCGTCAGCGCGACGCCTTCACTGACAAAAATCTGGCCCAGCCATTCGCTGGCCCATTTCCGTTCGTCCGGATCGTCGATCCGCGCCAGCGGCTGGAGCGAGACGCCGGGAAAATCGTCCACGCCCAACCCGTCGCTATCCGTCAGGCCGCCACCGAGATCATGCCAGTCCCCACCCATGCCGAGTGTTGCGGCGCGCATGGAGCCGCCGAAATCGAAGGCGAAGATCTGCGACCCCACGTAGCGCCGGAACTGGAGTGCCATCAGCGCCAGCAGCACCGACTTCCCTGCCCCTGTTGGTCCGGCGATCAGCGTATGGCCAACGTCGCTGGCATGCAGCGAAAACCGGAATGGTGTGGCTCCCGCCGTCCTGCCATAGAACAATGGGGGCGCCTTGAAATGGACATCCTGCTCCGGACCGGCCCAGACGGCGGAGAGCGGAATCATATGCGCCAGATTCAGGGTCGAGACCGGGGGGAGCCGAACATTGGCGTAAACATGACCGGGCAGACTGCCGAGCCACGCTTCGACCGCATTGAGAGTCTCAGCCATGCAGGTAAAGTCACGACCCTGAATGATCTTTTCCACAAGTCGGAGTTTTTCAGTCGCAATGGATGCGGAGCCATCCCACACCGTGATGGTCGCGGTGATGTAGGCCTGCCCGACATCATCCGCGCCTAGAGACTGCAAGGCCAGGTCGGCATCGGCTGCCTTATTGGCGGCGTCGTTATCCACCAGAACCGAAGCTTCGTTCGTCATCACTTCGCGGACAATGGACGCGATACTCTTGCGTTTTGCGAACCACTGACGGCGGATTTTCGTCAGCACCTTCGTCGCATCCGTCTTGTCGAGCAGGATGGCGCGGGTGGACCAGCGATAAGGCATGGCAAGGCGGTTCAGATCGTCGAGGATTCCAGGAAAGGTTCGCGACGGAAAACCGGTGATCGTCAGGGTTTTGAGGAAGGCCTCACCGAGTTTTGGCTCCAGCCCCCCCGACAGCGGCTGGTCCACCAGCAGGGCATCCAGGTGCATCGGGATCTCGGGCACCCGCACACGCTGGTTTCGGGTGGAAATGGTGCTGTGCAGATAGGTCAGGGTTTCGCCGTCATTCAGCCAGGCGGCCTCCGGCATAAACCCGTCCAGCAAAGCCAGAAGCCTGTCGCTGCGATCGATGAAGGCATTCAGGATGCCGTGCGGGTCCGGCCCGTCGCGCTCCCTGCCCTCATAGAGAAAGCGCGAAGCCCGGTCGGAAGATTCCGCAGGCGGCAGCCAGACCAACGTGAGAAAATACCGGCTCTCAAAATGCGCACCTTCGTCCTCGAACTGCTCACGGCGTTCGAGATCGACCATCTGGCTGGCGGCATCGGGAAAATCACTCTCGGGATACACTGTCGCCGGGACGCGCTGCGCTTCCACGAACACGGCCCAGCCGGAACCCAGACGGCGCAACGCATTATTCAGGCGTCCCGTGACACCCACCAGTTCGGCGGGCGTGGCGCTGTCCAGATCGGGACCACGAATACATGCCGTGCGCTGGAGGGAACCGTCCTTGTTGAGAACAACGCCTTTCTCAACCAGCGCGGCCCAGGGCAGGTAATCCGAGAGAAGTGCCGCACGATTGCGGTATTCACCAAGAGACATCATCGCCCAGCCTCCTCATGCCCGAAACCAGGCGGGGTAACGGAGATGCCGTCGCCCCACTTCGACAAACAACGGGTCACGTTTTGCGCCCCAGACCGCGAGGCTGTGTCCCACGATCCAGAATACGGCGCCGACCAGCCAGAGCCGCAGGCCCAGCGAGATCGCCGCCCCCAGCGTGCCGTTGGCAATCGCCAGCGTCCGTGGCGCGCCGCCCAGCAGGATCGGGTCGGTCAGGGAGCGATGCACCGGGACATGGAAGCCCGGCACCGCGTCGTCGTCATATCCCGCCATCAGATCAGTGCTCCCCCGGAGAAGGAGAAGAAGGACAGGAAGAAGCTGGACGCCGCAAAAGCGATGGAAAGTCCGAAGACGATCTGGATCAGGCGGCGGAAGCCTCCCGAGGTTTCGCCGAAGGCCAGGGTCAGGCCAGTCACGGTAATGATGATCACCGAGACGATCCGCGCGACCGGACCCTGGATGGATTCCAGAATCTGGTTGAGTGGTTCCTCCCAGGGCATTCCGGACCCGGATGCCCAGGCAGAGGAGGTTGCTGCAAACAGCGCGATGCCGGCCATGCTGGTCAGACGGGACAGGCGACTGGTATGGGCGCGCGTCATGACGCGCGCGGACAGGGTCTGCGACATCAGAGTGTGTCCTCGATGCTGGAGAGGTTGAAGGAGTGTGGACGCCCCACTTCGCTGGGCGGGACATCAAATGAAGTCAGGCGGTAAAGGCCTGTTGCCGGATCCAGTCCGTCCACCGTTGCGAGTTCCGACAGGCGGCGGACAGTACCGCGTCCGGATAGGACCGCGATGACGTCGATGGTTTCGGCGATCATAGCGCGCGGGACCGTAACGACGGCTTCCTGGATCAGCTGTTCCAGACGATACAGGGCAGCCAGCACCGATCCGGCGTGCAGGGTGCCGATACCACCGGGATGACCGGTGCCCCACGCCTTGAGCAGGTCGAGCGCCTCGGCGCCACGCACCTCCCCGATGGGTATGCGGTCCGGACGCAACCGAAGGCTGGACCGAACGAGGTCGGAAAGCGTGATGATCCCTTCACGGGTTCGCATGGCGACGAGATTGGGTGCTGTGCATTGCAATTCGCGCGTATCCTCGATCAGGACCACGCGATCCCCGGTTTTCGCGACCTCAACCAACAGGGCGTTGACCAGCGTCGTCTTGCCCGTGCTGGTTCCGCCCGCGACCAGGATATTCTTCCGGTCTGCAACAGCGTGACGCAGGAAGCGCGCCTGTGCGACCGTCATGATCCCTGCCTCAACGTAATCGTCGAGCGTGAACACCGCGACGGCGGGCTTGCGGATCGCGAAACTGGGCGCTGTTACGACCGGCGGCAGCAATCCCTCGAACCGCTCGCCCGTCGGCAGTTCCGCCGAGACACGGGGCGCTCCCTCGTGGACTTCCGCACCGACATGATGCGCGACCAGACGTATGATGCGTTCCGCATCGGCTGCGCCGACCGTATCACCCGTGTCGGACAGTCCCTCGGACAGCCGGTCGATCCAGAGCCGGCCGTCGGGATTGAGCATCACCTCGACAACGGCCGGATCGGCGAGCTGTCTTATGATGGCCCCTCCCAAAGCAGTGCGCAGCATGGAAAAACCACGTGCCGCTGCGTCGTTCGTTGTCGCATGGCTGTGCATCGTCATTCCCGTTGTCGAGCTGGCCCGGCCATTCCGGACCGCAACGGGGACAAATAGAGGAGGCACGCGTTTCCAGATCGCAACAAGAAATTCGGCGATCATCGTACTGGAGCGTACGAAAGCGTATACAAACTGGCAGAGGCGTAGACGGCTAAAAATTTGGCGTTTTATCAGTGTATTAGGTCTGAAATCTTGAACCCCTTATTGTCAGAAACGACGCTGGGGCCAAAGAAACCGATTGCGACCAGAGCGATGACTGACTTCGCGAACGCGAAACTTCAGGTCGGGCCAAATATTAAGTGTGAATGGGAGTATCAGGGCACGCTCGTCAACAACAACGAGCACAATACGATATTTGGATAAGGCGAGTTTTTACTGTATGTGGAACTAAAAACTGACGCGTGATTGTACCCGACACGCTATACACTAACGAAGACGGCAGATTAACGGTATTTTCGGTACGCCGAAGATTGGCGTCACACACCGTCAAAAAGTTGCTCCGAAGGTGTGAGCCGTGCTTGAATCGACAAGGCGCAAATCTGTTGGTGAAATACAGGCTTTCCGAAGCTTATGACGAGTCACCCCCTATATTGAGGACTACCCTATTGAGCAGCGACAAGGACATCATTCTCGGTCGTCTGAATGCGATGGCACAGATCGTAACGGCGCACCTTGCGACGACGAAAGTGGAGACCGACCAGCTTCCGGAATTCGTACGCCGGCTTTATGCGTCGCTTTCAGAAGATCAGCCCGTGGCGAATACGACAGGAGTGGCAGCATCCCGAAAAGCCAGCGATGCTCCCTTGCCTCCTGAAAAGACAGAACCATCCGTAACTGTCGACGAGGCACTGGCGGAAGCGACGTCACCCACGGTTCTGACCGTCGAGAAAAAACAGCAACCGGCCGTCCCTATCAAGGAATCCGTTTTTCCCGATTACATCATCTGCCTGGAAGATGGGAAACAGCTGAAATCACTCAAGCGTCACCTCACGGCTGCCTTCGGGATGACCATTGAGGACTACAAGACCAAATGGGGATTGCCTGACGAATATCCGACCGTCGCGCCGAATTATACGGAGATGCGACGTCAGGTGGCGCAAAAGATCGGTCTTGGAAAGCGTGCTTCCCAGAATGACGACACGACAGACCGTGCGGATGCGTCGGCACCATCGGCCCCGGGAAAACAGTCACCCACACGAAACAAGGCTAAGGCCGGCCCGAAGGAGCGGTCAGCAAGAAAAGGGGATGAACATCGACTGGCCAACGCATTCTCTCGTTGATCTGAGACGACGCGTCGGAGTGGTTCGTCACTCCTTTTTCACAGCGGCGTCGCTTCCTTCGTTCGCCTCGCGTTCAACGTCCGTCCGGAACCGTCTGTCGCTGGCCAGCCGTCGGCCCAGCATCTCGACGAAACGGTCGTAGCGTTCCCCTCCCTGGGCGCGGGCCGCTGCGGCCATGCTGTCCGAAAGACCCGGCATACTGGTGAACCAGAGCCGGATGAACAGCGCGAGCGTCTCGACCGAGATCGACAGGTCGCGCTCGATCCGCGCCTGTCGGCGATCAAGTCGTTGCACGGCGGCTTGCAGCGAGGCTTTAGGATCGCCCCCAGCGCCTTCCGGGTCAAGCCAGGCCGCAATCGCCGCTTCAGCCAGCAGGGAGTCCGACACCGACCGTCGGGCGGCCTGCGTCCGTAGCCCCTTCCACAGATGCGGCTCCAGATAGACCGAAAGCCGCTTCTTCTTGTGGCGCGCGCCGCTCATGACATCCCCAGATCATTGCCGGGATCGAGTGCCGCCTGGCGGGCTTTGCGGGCGAGGTCCGCCGTCAGCACGGCATGGAGATCTTCCTCTTCCATCGGATCGCGTTCACGCTCGCGCATGGGCGCTTCTCGCGCGGGGTCCTCATCGTCCTGCGGCGGCAGGTCGGGCTCCTCGGAGACGTCCATTTCCGGCTGCCGACGCGCCTCGGTGCCGACAGGATCTTCTTCCGCCCCCGCCTCCCTGACTGCGTCCTCTGGTGTGTCGGGCTTGACCTCAGGCTTTGATGGCTGCGGACGTGCGGTCCAGTCGTCGGGTGAAACCGGCACTCCACGCGTCCCCGTCTCGGGCGCGGGCAGGAGCCGGTCCCGAAACCGGCTGTCACGAAAATACTGGGCCTTCTTCGCTCGAACGGGCGACATCCCCGACAGCAGGACCAGTTCGTCGGTTGCTGGCAATTCCTGAACCTCGCCGACGGTCAGCAGTGGTCGCGCACTCTCCTGACGGGACACCATGAGGTGCCCCAGCCAGGGTGACAGGCGATGGCCCGCATAGTTTTTCTGCGAGCGGATTTCGGTTGCAGTGCCAAGTGCATCAGACACACGTTTGGCCGTGCGCTCATCGTTGGTCGCGAAGCTGACACGAACATGGCAGTTGTCGATAATCGAGTTGTTCTGCCCGTAGGCTTTTTCGATCTGGTTGAGCGACTGGGCGATCAGAAACGCTTTGATCCGATAGCCAGCCATGAAAGCAAGCGCGCTTTCGAAGAAATCGAGCCGCCCCAGCGCCGGAAACTCGTCGAGCATCAGCAAAAGACGCTGCCGCCCTTCTGCCCCGGAGAGATCCTCGGTCAGCCTACGCCCGATCTGGTTGAGCATCAGCCGGATCAACGGCTTGGTGCGACTGATGTCCGAGGGCGGGACAACGAAGTATAACGTCGTCGGCCGGGCCGGATTGACGAGATCGCCAATCCGCCACGTGCTGCGGCTCGTCACATCGGCCACCACGGGGTCACGATACAAGCCCAGGAACGACATGGCCGTACTCAGCACGCCGGAGCGCTCGTTGGGGGATTTATTCAGCAATTCGCGTGCGGCGGATGCCACCACGGGATGGACGCCACGCTCCCCAAGATGGCGCGTGCCCATCATCACGACGAGGGTGGCCGCGATTGAACGTTTCGGATCGGACAGCAGGCTGGCGACACCGCGCAGGGACTTGTCGGGCTCGGCATAAAGAACGTGAAGGATTGCCCCCACGAGCAGGGAATGCGAGGTTTTCTCCCAGTGATTGCGTCGTTCCAGTGAACCTTCAGGGTCGACCAGCACGTCCGCGACGTTCTGGGCATCGCGCACTTCCCACTCGCCGAGACGGATTTCCAGCAGCGGATTGTAGGCGCAGGACGATGGATTGGTCGGATCGAAGAGGATCAGTCTGCCGAAGCGGCCCCGGAACCCCGCCGTAATGGACCAGTTTTCGCCCTTGATATCGTGAACGATGGCTGAACCCGGCCAGGTCAGCAACGTAGGGATCACCAGCCCTACGCCCTTGCCCGAGCGCGTCGGCGCGAAGCAGAGCACATGCTCCGGGCCATCATGCCGGATATAGTCGCGCTCCCACCGCCCCAGTACCACGCCATCCTGGCCGAGAAGTCCGGCCTGCTCGATATCGCCGCGTCCGGCCCAGCGCGCGGAACCATAGGTCGCGGTGCGTTTGTGCTCCCGAGCGCGTCTGACGGACAGGACCACAGCTGTCAGGAAGGCCAGTACGCCGCCAGATCCGGCAATCCATCCGCCTTCGACGAAAATGTGTGGCGCGTAGGCGTCAAACTCGTACCACCACCACGGAAACAGAAATGGCGCGTAGAGCGGCCACCGTCCGGCCACTACAGTCCACGGAGGACCGAGTTCTGGCTGGAATGCGAGCCGCCACGCGACCCACTGCGTTGCAGCCCACCAGGCCATAACGACAATCAGGAAACAGAGGCAGAGTTGCCCCCACAGGATACGAGAACCAGACATGAATTCCTCCCGGGCATGGAGGAACTCTGCATGGCGACACGCCCGTCAGTTCAAGACTTTTCCTGGTGAACTGACGGCACGGGCGTGCGCGGGCGTAAACAAACTGGCGCGGGCGTAAGTCTCACTTTGAAGCGTCTCCTGGCTCCGGGCAGATGGGGAAGAGTCAGCCTTTCCTGGGCGGGTGGTCGCGCGTTTCATCGTCCAGCAGGCGTTCCGCAGCGATCCACGCCTGATCCGCAGCATCTTTCTCGTCCAGCACATTCGCTGAGACAACCGCGCCGTCAAGCAGGTAGATCATGAAGTGGGCAAGTTGTTCGGATCGCTCTTCCAGAACTCCGGCCGCTTCCAGAAGCGCCCGGATGGCGTTGCGCAGGCTGCGCTTTTGCAGCCGCGAAATCTCGGCGATCGCATCCTGCTTTCCCTTGTATTCCTCAGTTGCCCTGGAGAACACACATCCTGCAAAATCGGGCTGACGAAACCAGGACGTATGCCAGTCAAACACCGCGCGCAAGCGCGCTCTCGGCTCCTTATGAGCGCTCACGGCTTCAATGAGCGAGGCCTCCAGCGTTTCGATATGGCCTTCCAGGAAGTCGGTCACCAGCCCCTCTTTGTTGCCAAAGTGGTAGTAAATTGCCGTTTTCGCGACCTGCGCGGTGTCGGCGATGTCATCGACACTGACCTGGTGGAAACCCGAGCGGGCAAAGAGAGAGCCCGCTGTCGTCAAGAGAGTAGCCCGACTATCCGGACCATTCCGCTTTCTGCGGAGTTTTTGCTGTGGCACGTCCATGACCTCACAGAAATTCGCATCAATCCGTCTCACTCATAATCGGAACGTTTTGTGCGTCAACAAGTTCGAGGCACAGATCAAGCCACAGCAACTCCCTTCCCACAAGTTAATAAAGCGATATCTGATGTACCGGTCGTTCATATAGTTGACGTTACCCGGTCAACTCACTGTCGCCAGAGCCACGGTCGGAACTGGCTTGGCCGCTTTCATTTCAGCAAGTTGCCAGTCCCAGTAGGCCTTACTGGAATTCAGGCGCATTGCCGCGCCCTCCAGCACAAATCGCGCTTCACCGGGATAGCGCCGGAGAACAGGCACAATGACATTGTCGATCCAGCCATCGCCATGCAGGGCATCGACCTCGACATGCTCACTATAATAATCCAGAACCGATGGCTGATCATTGCCAATACCGACGCGACGGCATCCGGAGAGCAATTTGGCGTATTGGTCGGGATCCGAGAGTTCCGTAATCGCGAGCGCACCGATCGAGCGGAAATATTCTCGCCGCGTAAACGCAAAATAGAGGAGCAGATTATACCCGGAAAGGCCCTCCCAACCCAACACATCGACAAACTGCGTCGGGTTGTCTTCAATCTTTAGATAGTCGAGCAAGTCACGATAGAGACGCACATGCGTCCGTGCCGGATTGCCCTGCCCCATCTCATCCCAGAAATTATGCGCGACTTCCATCCGGACATCTTCGTCGATGCCGACCAAAGACAACACGATCAGGTCATAAAAACGCATGTTGAGCGCGTAATCGGTCGTGAAATACTTGATGATCTGCGGCCGCGATGCATCGGTCTTCATGAAATCGAACACCGCGTGGTTGTACCCGGAATGGCTCTTCCAGAGGGATTTAATGGCGTCACCAATTGCCTCCGGCTCGACGTTGGCCGGGATCGGTCCCGCCTGGCCTAATTCCCACTCCATCCACGAAGCTTCGATCGCGCGGCGGGCTCGCAGCAGTTCGATGCTGTACTGGTTGTCAGTAAGGCCCGGGTGTGGTCTGGAGAGATGCAGACCATACAGGTCATGCAAGACCCGATGAACGGTTTTCCGTGCGGCGAGGTCGTTCTCCGCGAACGCCATATCACAGCACCGCTGCGCAAGCGCCTCCAACTGACCCGAGGCTCCGCGAGAGGCAAGGAAGGTATCCGCATTGTCGTTGGAAAGTGCATCGTTCACCAGACGGCGCAGCGCCTGCGGCGTGTCGTCAGCGATGTTGATCTCCGGTCGCGCAAAAGCAGCGCCGCCAGCATGTGTCAGCATAAAGCAGTTCCTTGCAATGTGTGTACAATCTGGAAACAGCTCGCGACCTGTAGATTGCAGAGTGACGAAACGGTCCGTTTTAAGTCAAGAAAAAAGACCATGCTGACGCGTATTCGTCATAATTGCGGAGCAAGAACCGAAGGCTGCGCCGCCGCTATAATACCCTCACGGAATTACGATCTGCGCAGCATGTTGTTTTTAGGCGGTTTTACAGCCACTCCGTGGCCGGAGGTGGCCGAAGACCGCAGTACTTCGAATCGCACTGACTGTTCTGTTCGTGATCCAGTCAGCGCGAACTCTCACAAGAACGTGAATGTTTCGGCCGTGAAACACCGCGCCCCGACCGACACAGGCACGCCCCGACCCGCCACAATACTCCTTACCATGCTGTTTTATTGAGGTTTTTTGTTTGCGCGTGCGCCGATGAAAGGCACGATGGCACCTATCTGAGCTTCAAGAAAAGGCAGGACGATGCGCGCAAAAGACGCTACAGTGTCAACGTCGCCCCGTGTCATTCTCGACCCTGCTGGCCATACGGAAGGCACCGGTGAGGGTCTGCGGGCGCTGATACGAGCCCTCGCCCGGCAGGCGGCGCGGGATTACGTTGAACATGAAAACGGACCGATCCGTACACGATCGGAGGAATGACAGGAGGTCTTCATGAAGGTCGCGCTCTATGCCCGCTACTCTTCCGACAACCAGCGCGATGCCTCCATTGAGGATCAACTGAGGCTGTGCCGGGAATTTGCGGCCCGTCAGGACTGGAACGTCGTCGACAGCTACAGCGACAGAGCCGTCTCTGGTGCCTCCCTGCTTCGTCCCGGCATTCAGGAACTGATGCAGGACGCGCAGCGCGGGAAGTTTTCGATCATTCTCGCCGAAGCCATGGACCGTCTCTCGCGCGATCAGGAAGATATCGCTGGTCTGTTCAAAAGAATGAAATTTGCCGGGGTGCGGATCATCACGCTTTCGGAGGGCGACGTCACCCAACTCCACGTCGGGCTCAAGGGCACCATGAATGCCCTCTTTCTGCAGGATCTGGCAGACAAAACGCGGCGCGGCATACGGGGACGCGTCGAAGCCGGTAAATCGGGCGGCGGTCTGTGCTATGGATATGACGTCGTACGAAAATTCGATGATGCCGGCGAGGCTATACGCGGAGAGCGGACGATCAACGTCAGCGAAGCTGCGATCGTGCGACGTATCTTTCGTGACTATGCGGACGGCAAGGCGCCAAGGGCGATCGCGCTCGATCTCAATGCCCAAGGGGTCGTCGGACCGTTGGGAGGTGCCTGGGGACCATCCACCATCCACGGCAACCGTGACCGCGGCACCGGCATCCTCAACAACGAGCTTTATATCGGCCGGCTGATCTGGAACCGCCTTCGCTATCTGAAAGATCCGGAGACCGGCAAGCGCGTCTCGCGCCTGAATCCAGAAAATGAATGGATCCTGCAGGAGGTTCCTGAACTTCGAATTATTGAGCCTGACCTGTGGGAAGCCGCCAAGGCCCGTCAGGCAACAACAACGTGGTCGCAAAAGACACGTGGCGACGGTGTCCATCCTCTGAACAGTCTCAAGCGCCCTCGTTACCTCTTCACTGCGATGACACGCTGCGGCTGCTGTGGCGGTGGTTTTTCAATGATCTCGAAAGCTCTGCTCGGCTGTTCGACTGCGCGCAACAAGGGCACATGCGACAATCGCATGACGATCCGGCGGGACGTGCTCGAAAAGTCCGTGCTTAACGGGCTGCGGACGCGCCTCATGGACCCTGCGCTCTTCAAAGAGTTCTGTGATGAATTCACCCGGGAGGTCAACCGCGTCAGAATGGAGCGGGGCGCAGATCTCGCTGCGATGCGCGCGGAGTTGCCACGCGTTGATCGTGAGCTTGATAAGGCGATCCAGGCCATTCTCGACGGCGTACCCGGCATCAAGCTGAAGGACAAGATCGGAAGGCTGGAGGCCCGTAAGGAAGAACTGACGGCTCTGCTGGCTGATGCGCCACAGCCCCCTCCTCAGCTGCATCCGAACATGGCTGTGATTTATCGGCAGCGCATCGACGCGCTGTATGAGAACCTCCAGAAAGAGGATGCAAGCCTTGAAGCCGTCGAGAGGCTGCGTGCTCTGGTATCACGGATCAAGCTGATCCCGCAGGATGGAGAGCTTGCCATCTTCCTCGAAGGAGACCTCGCGGCTATCCTGAACTTCTCTTCGAACAAAAAAAGCGCCGGAGTCCATCCAGACCACGACGTTCTTCAATCGTTCATTGAACAGGATACATTGGTTGCGGGGACCCACAACCGAAGAAAACTGCGCTCCGCCAATAAAGAGCAGGCTACATTGGTTGCGGGGGCAGGATTTGAACCTGCGGCCTTCAGGTTATGAGCCTGACGAGCTACCGGGCTGCT
>VNJR01004195.1:0-17682 GCA_008042585.1 Drosophila punjabiensis
ATGAATTTAAACTCCACTTGCCTTTCATTGCAATGGTTTATGATCTGCGCTTGAGCTCTGTCGGTGAAGATAGCTTCTTCTAATGCCTTCAATTGATTGTTGACACCGACAAAATTTGTTGCATTGTCGCAATGAATGGTCTGACATTTTCCACGTCGACCCAGGAACCGTCGAAGAGCAGCTAAAAATGCATCTGTTGTTAAGTCACTGACTAACTCTAGATGTACTGCCTTCGTTGCAAAACAGCAAAAAACTGCAATGTATGCCTTATCGGGTCTTTTTCCACGAATCTTGTGGTGAATCCAAGTTGGTCCACAGTAGTCAACACCAGAGTTGACGAGACTGTGTTACTCGGTCAGCTGGTAGGTTGCCCATAATCTGTTGCATTAATTTGGGCCGTGCTCTTGTACATCTGACACAGCTGTGTATAATGCTCCGTGCCATTGTTTTATCATTCAGAATCCAATATTGTTGTCTGGCAATGGCTCTCAGTGATTGAGCCCCGCAATGCATGTTCTCTTCATGCATCTCTCGCAACAGATTCTTCACGAGAGTATCGTTGTATGAAAGCAAAATTTGATGCTTTGCGTTATACGGAAGGTTAGATTCTTCCAATCTACCTCCGACCCTAATCAGTCCGTCATTTCCGATTAGAGGGGAAAGGGACACGATCGAGCTCTTTTTGTCCACCGTTTTGTGGATACGAAGTTGTTTGTACTCGGTACTAAAGTCAATTTGCTGAATGGTCCGCAGGATGATGGTCCTTGCATTGGTCAATTCACTGACACACAGTGTGGTTGTGGGTGATCTGTTTTTCTTGTTGCAGAACCGCATCATATAAGCTACAATACGTTGTAGTTTATTTAAAGAGTTGTTATGATTGCAATTGTAGAGTACGCGGCCAAGCTCATCTTGACAAGTTGGCAGGCTATCTTGTTTAGATTTGCGTTCCAGATCGCTGGGGGTGATTGTTGGTTCCTTACACCATTTGTCGCGAGAACCATGTAGGAATAGCGGTCCATATAGCCAGAGTTTGTGTTCCGCAAATTTACAAGCTGCCATTCCTCTTGACAGTACATCTGCTAGATTGTTAGCCGATGACACGTGACGCCATTGATATTGGTCTGAAACAGCTTGAATTTTTGCGATTCGATTCGCCACGAACGTATAATACGATGACGCTGATGCGTTTATCCAGGACAGAACCACAGTTGAATTTGACCATAGATATCCAGGAACACTTTCATCAGGTATCCGTAAGTCTTTCCGCACCCTGTGCGTTAGCTCTGCTCCCAAGACTGCGGCGCATAATTCTAGAAGCGGTAATGTTTATTTTGCTGTTGGTGCTAACAACAGCCGAACAGATACTTGATTGTTCTTATATGTGGCGCGGATATAAATTGCCGCTCCGTATGCCTGCTCTGATGCATCGACAAACGTGTGTATTTCCTGGTTAACGCGCACTTTCCCTACAAGGTGTGCCTTGGAATTTGCATTTCGTTCAATGCTTGCAGATCAGCACGATAGCTTTTCCACTCATTCTGAAGCAGTTGAGGAAGCTCATCGTCCCAGCCCATCTTTAAATACCACAGTGTTTGTATAAAAATCTTGGCTTTTACCACAACGAGGGTAAATAGTGGATCAAATATCTGTGACGCTTCTGAGCTTACCACTCGTTTGGTGATAATTGACGCTTCACTCCTTTGGGATCGCCACACATAATTGTTCCTTATGTGGTATCAAAAGCAAACCCAACGTTTTAACACTGTAGTGTTGTAGTGTTTCGTCCAATTTAACGTGGTTGACAATTTCACGGTTTTAAGTCGATAATATCTGAGTTCGTCTGATGGTTTCTTTCGCCAGACGATTAATTGATGAAATTGTTGTTTTCAGGATTTATCCATACCTGGCGATACATTTTCTCTATATCGGCTGTAAATACGTACTTGTGAGTGCGAAAGCGTAGCAAGATTCTGTTTGCAATCTTGCTACGCTTTCGCACTCACAAGTACGTATTGCTCTGTACGGTGGGTCCAGTATACAATATATCGTTCAATGATTTATTGCTTGTGGTTTTACAGGAAGCATCAAAAACTACCCGTAGTTTTGTAGTGCTGCTTTCGGGTTTCAGCACACAGTGGTGTGGGATGAAATAATGATCCGAAGGTATGTTTTTTGGATGCACTTCTTTCATGTGCCCAAGTCCTTTATATTCCTCCATAAACTCTACGTACCCTTTCCAGACTTCCGGTGACGTTCTGCGCTCTAGTGCCAGGAATCTGTTGTTTGCAATTTTCTGCGATTCCCCCAGGGCTGATGATTATTCGGAGAACGGGAGTTTCACAATGAACCTTCCATCTTCTGCAACTTGGAGATTTCCTACGAAGTGTTTTTCGCAATGCGCTTCTATTGGTGACTGAGGTTTCTTGTCGGTTTCTAGGTTCTCCAGCGTCCAAAATCGTTCCAACAGTGTGTCGATTTGTTCATCTGAAGTAGCCGCTGCACAAATTGCTACTGGATTGTGATCTGCCGCTACTTTTCCAGCGACAATCCAACCTAATTTTGTATTTTGAAGGATTGGGCCACCTGGTTTTAACATCATCAGATTTGGCAGAAGTAGTGAATAGTAGTGCTCAGCTCCGATAAGCATGTCAATCTTTCCAGACATGTCAATATTTCATCAATATTTTGAGGGAGTTATAAGTCTGTCTAATCTAACTGGTGAGCTGGTTGATCAGCTATAATGTGTGGTAACACAAAGGTTTCGACTTGTTGAGCAAAATTGTTGTCCATTGATTTCATGAGCACATTAACCCTGGCTCGGCTAGTCTTTGGATTTCCTTCAATAACTTCGATACGTAATGAAGTACCGTTCAAGTTTATTTGTGATCCTGAATCAAGCAAAGCTCTGAAGGTAGCTACCTGACCATTGCTTGCATTCACTGATACTTTGGCTGTGGCCAGCAGATTGTAACTCTTGTTACTTGCTGCACATACAGACGGAGATTTTGGCTCGGTTGCTGCACCTGATGTAGTTTCAAGATGCAGCATTGTATGGTGTTTTTTATCGCATTTAAAACACATACAGCCTCGGCATTCCTTTGCCTTGTGGTCGCTGCTAAAACAGTTGACGCACAGTCTTTGTTTTTGTACCCAATTAAGTCGGTCGGGTATGGTTTTATTGCGGAAGTCATCACATTTATAAGGCCAACGATTCCGTTTGCAGAATGGACAGTTTGGGAACTTTCCAGCGCTGGCAGAAGTACACGTTGGCCCTTTCTGTTCCTTTCTTGATTGTAGAACTATTTTTCCTGTTTCCAGAACTCGAATTCGCTGGTCAAGGAAACTTAGAATCGTGTCGAGACCTTGTAGTTGTCTCCATCCATCGTAAAAGGCTCTGTTAGCAAAATCCAATTTTTGCTTAATAATAGCAATCAATATTGTATCCCAGCTGGAGACATCGATGCCTAGTCCCTTTAATGATGCTAGATAGTAGTGATATACAACTCCTTTAAGGACTTTGGATCGTCACTGTTTGTGTGGTGTTGCAGGAGACGGTTAAGAATTGTGTCGGCTACATGTCGGGGATTGTTGTATGCGTCAACTAATATACCCCATGCGCTTCCGTAATTTTCTTCCTTGAGATCGATATGTTTATCAACCTTTCTGCCTCTCCAGTTACGGTGGTTTTGAGATACCACATTTTCCATACTGTCGACATGTTAGTGTCATGGACCATGCATTTGAATAGATAAAAAAATTGTGTCCATTTGAGTAGATCACCATCGAATTTTGGGATGCTAACTCTGGGCAAGTGCACATTTTTATTGCTTGATGCGTTTGATCTTGCTCCTAACACTGATTGAATGTCCTTTTCTAGTCGGAGAAAAGACTTCATGTCATATCCCACCTTGACCGGGTCCAGGCTCTTTCAGAGCCCGATTGATTGAATCAGCTATCGCTTTTTGTCGGCGATATGCCGGTATAAGCTTGCTCACAGGCTGCTGTATGCTGGCAGCGTCTGAGTTCCCCTGGGCATTGCTCGTAGTTTGAGCCATTGTGTCGGTTATGACTTTTCTATACTTGTAATATGACTCTTGACAGTCTTTATAGAAGTTCAAATATTTTGAGGTACTATATTTTTCAAGAATATTACGATCATTATCCGCAAATCGATTCCACGCTTCATCGATTGCGGCCAACTTTGATTGATAGTAAGTTGGATTTAGCTTTCTTTCCGTTGAATCTTTCTTGAAGTTGCGGATAAGTTTCGAGATCTCTTGACTGATCTGTTCCTGCAAGTCTAACGCCTCTGTGACTGCTTGCTCCTCCTTGTTAGTCATATTGAAACTTTTTTAATTTCTGACCGATGGGAGTATTTTATTCGCTTGATAGCTGGATACGCTCCTATTCGCAACCGTTGGTGGTCGAAAAAATTATCAAGTGTTCAATATACTTGGGGGATTTACTAGAAGCTGAGTTCTAGCAAAAGGATCTTTTTCGAAACTTTAAGCGTGCAGGAAGGTTCCCAAGAGTTACGGAACTTTTCCTGTCGGGGTCACAAATAATGTTTGTGTGTGTGTGAGGAGGCTTAGATGCCTGGCAAATAGTACATAAACTAATTGCCTTTGAGTTGTCGCAACTAGCACTTGAACTAGGTGGACTGCGGTTGGTGGAGTAAAGTGCCTTTTGAGTTGAAGACGATTACTGACTTTATTGGTAAAAATATATTGGTATTTATAGCTAAAAAGTGGTTAACAAATATGCTGATGTGTGAAAGAGTAATAAGGTTGCTGTGTTGCTTATCGAATATGCGGAAATGAGACCATTGCCCCATTCCACTTCATTCGTCGTCAGCATAATATCATATGCGCTTGACCTGGTAACTTTACTTTATTGTGGCTTCATATGATATTGCTGCGACTGACGAATTACAAATTATTTATTGTTGATATTGTCGTAATTATTGTCGCGACTTAACAATTGGAAAGGAAACATTTTTTCCGATAAATTTTTCCGACATAAATTTACATTTGGAATTGTTAAGAAACATCAAATTGTTGATGCACCAGGAGTGCATGTTATTCAAATAAGTCTGTAAAAGCATAAAAGAATCAGATTTGATTTGCAAACATAGTTTAACAACATCTGCGTACATCATTACCTGGAAGTGTAAAACCACTTTAGACAAGCCGTTAATGAAAATGCCAAATAGGAGTGGCCCAAGGTGACTTCCTAGAGGAACACCTGAAGTTACGCGAACACGGTTTGAGAATGAACCCTTGAAAACAACTTCAAAAAATATGTTGCGATCCAATCAGTCAGAAAAACGGGAAAACCCAGAAGTAATAGTTTATTCAACAGTAGCTTGAGGTTGACTGAATCAAAAGCTTTGCTGAAATATGTGAATATAACGTCAGTTTGGTGTTGTTGTTAAAAGGTTTGTGACGCGCAGACGCGCACAAATGTAATTAGAAACGATGAATACGAGAAATATTATGAATAGTTGCTAGATATTTGAATTAAATGCGCTCGCCAAAAATAGTGCGCAAAGGGTCTTACTGACCAAAAGTGATTGGTCACACTGCGCCGAGGCGTACTTAAGAAGGGGCTAACGCCAGACAGGGGGAGCGGGCTCACAAAAACCCGCCAGATTCCTAAAAAAGGCTAGCCGCAGCCTTTGTATCGGCACTTAGTCGCAGCCGACGATCGGTGAAGGTGAGCAACCGGAGCAAGCAGCCAAAGGACCAGCAGCAAGCAGGAGGGACTCGCAGGATCAGAGACGGGTAAACAGGCTTGGTAACTAATTCCTGTAGTCTTTCCTTTATATATATATATATATATTATCCGCGGTTCGGTTCACCGACCCGACTTCTTATAGCAGACCCGAGCGGCCTCTTAAACCTTCTCATAGCAGACCCGACTGGCCCCTTTAACCATCTCATAGCAGAACCGAGCGGCCTTTTAAACATTTTTATAGCAGACCCAAGCGGCCTCTCAAACCTTCTCATAGCAGACCCGAGTAGCCTCTCAAACCTTTTTAGCTCTCGCAGACCCGAGCGGCCTCGTAAACTTTCTTCTTAATTGGCAGACCCGAGCGGCCTCCCATACCTTCTCATATTGTGCAGACCCGAGCGGCCTCTCAAACCTTTTCGAGCAGACCCCAGCGGTCTCTCATACCTTCTCATATTGGACAGACCCGAGCGGCCTCTCAAACTCTTATCTCTCAAACCTTATCTTTGGCAGACCTGGACGGACTCACAAACTCTGCTACCCATGAAACCGTTCTCACAGACGAAGACGATGCGAACTAGGGAGACACACCCGGCAGGAACGGAGGTAGAGATGATAAACGGATAAACGGGATAGGCACAAAAGGGAACCAAGAAAACCGTCTTAGCACAAAACTAAAAGTGATTATTAATACAATTAATTTATACAGAATGAGCATGCACACGCGGCAGCAAACGGTTTAAGATTTTTATTTATTTGGGTGACAAATTAAAGGAACCCCCGGTGGTTTAAAAGGCAATTAAAAATACAAATTCAAAGCGCAAAACAAAAACACGACCGTTCGCTGTGAAACTTCAAAGGACAATGGTTGGTGATCAGTACAGATATTTTTATCCTTAACTGCATATAAGTAATGGCGCAATTTGGCGAGTGCCCAAACTATTTCTAACAGCTCACTTTCGTTGGTATCGTAGTTAACCTCCCTTTCTTCTAAAGTTCTCGAGATCATAGTTAAGGGTCGTCCCTCTTGGGAGAGCACGGCGACAATGCCGTACGCTGAGGCATCGTTCGTTAGATGAAATGTCTTTTTGTAGTCCGGATACCTTTCGCAGCTTTTGGAAAGCTAGCCGTTGCGGCTTGCTGAACTGCACCTGGATATTTTTGAGTCTGACACAAAATCTTTAATAAAGCATCTTTAGTAGCTGGCCAAGCCCAGGAACGATCTAACCTCGAACACGTTCTAAGGCTATGCGATTTCCTGAATAGCCTTGATTTTTTCTGAGTCGGTAGTAGCCCCCGTTATATCGGTCGAGTATTGTTCTCTCATTACATTTACGGAAGTCCACTACCAAGCGCATTTTTCGTTTGCCCGATTCGTCGGTGCCCTTTTTTATTTACTACCCATATTCGGTTATTGTAGGGGGATTTCGACTTTTGGATTATGCCATTTCTTAGCCAATCTTTTCGCCGTTGACGAATTCAGCTGCTCTTATGGGATATGGGTAAATTTTGGCATAAATGGGCTCCTCATTAACAACTCTGATGGTGGCTACCACCGAAGTGTTATGGGGTCTGCGAAGACTTTCTCACTTCTCACTAAAGGTGGTGAATCTAAGCAATCCACGTCAGTGAAATTTACATCGGGGCACGATGTAATTTTCAATTTTCTCTACTTCGGTGCCCCATTTAAGGTGGTTTGAAGCTAGACAAAGTGATGCCCCGCCTGTTTTAACAGGTCGAGACCGATGATTGCATCAAAAGAAGACAAATCAGGTAAAATAAAGAGCGTGGCCTTCAAATTAAAAAGAGACAAGAAGGCAAGGTGAGAGGTACGCGGGTTCTGAACCTCCGCTATGACAAACAAAGAAATAAAGAACAACAAATCGCCACACAAATGCAAGTGCAGCCGTATCGGGGACAAAAAAAAAAAAAAAAGACTGCGAGGCTTAAGTCAAGAATTCAAGTATATACAAAGAGACATACAAAAGCGCAATTAAATACCCACAATTAAACAAAGCAATGGGATGGTTAATAAGTATTATATTTTCGAACTAGTAATTTATTTTTTAGCCTCGGCTGCGATATTCAAATTTTGTAATATTTTGTATAGTTGCACCAAAATAAATATTTATTATTATTATGCAAACAACGCACAGTAAGAAAAATCTCGTAATAACGAATTGTCACCATTAATTATATATTTTAATAACATATAAGTATTATATAAAATGTAATATATTTGTATTAAGTTGTCAATCAATTATTGAGTGTTAATTAATTATGATATTAATATGAATTAGTAATATGGAGCTGCAGAAAGTTTTCTAATAGTGTATATGAATTTTCACAAAACAAATGCAGATGTAGGGAATGTGTGTACGGATTGGCTCACTTACATGATTCCCTAATTTTAGCGCAATGGGTAATTTACGTTAGTCTCCAAGTCCCACACCATTCGCTGTGTTAGCAGTTTGGCCGGTGCAAGCCCGGACGATCGGTCATCGCCGATGCCCGGTTAACTTAGTTAACTTCCACATCAATTTCGAAACGGTGTGGGTTGTTGTTTTTTTTTTTTTGTCTGGCCGAGCTGCTTCTTAAAACGTTAGATCTCGTGCCCTATATAGTATTTTCAGATTTAAGTTTATAAAAATCGGACTATTATATTATATATATGCCATAGGAACAAACAGAAAATTTTTAGACAAAGCTTTGCCCGTTTTGAACATATTTTCATCAACTGTCAGATACAAGCATTTTATATTATTTTATATATTTGTCCCTACTTTCATAAATATCGGAAAATTGAGGGAAATTTAAAACTCAACATGAAAAAAAAAAATAAAAAATTGTAAACTGAAAAAAAATATGAATATAAAGGTAATTCATATTTTATTTAATATGGATAAATTATGAATGATCCAATTGGAATCTGCAAGGCTATACAAACTTCGGCATGCCGAAGTTAGCTTTTTCTTTTTTTTTTCTAACCGAGCTTCTACTCAAACCGCTAATTATCGTGCCTACCGATGTTTTGTTATTGTGTCACATAGATATTGCTACGACTGAAGAGATATAACTAGAGCCCTGGCGATAAAAAGATAAGAATTTAACATCGATTGGATGTTGCCAACAGCAATCTCAACATCGATGTATCGATTTTTTTGTCAATAGAAGCGAGCAGGCTTTGAATTTTTGACAAATAAAATCGCGGCTACGGCAAATTCCAATAGAGCAGGCTCAATCCTAATGCTAAGGCAGTAGTTTTTAAAGAAAGATGTCGACTAATGAATACTAAATAATACTAAAACAACTTGATTACTGTTCAAGCCTAAACACGTATATAAGTATATAAATATAAATATATGATATAAATATTAAGACACAGTGCACTGCTTAGCAAACCAAAAAACGAAAACTATAATAAATAATTAGTTACTAATAATGTATTACTAAAAATGCCATTGATTACATGACCTTTTCATCTTGTCATTATTTTATCGATATAAAAATAAACGATATAGTCCAACAGAATCGCGAAAAGGTAGCGTACTATTTTTACGCTATTTTTTTGCTGATCATGATGAAAGAAGCTTTGCATCATGATAAAAGAATCCTTGCATCATGAACAGTGATCATAAGCGTTAAGCAGAACTATCGATAGAAATCCATCAGTGATCAGTGATCAAGTTGTTCTGCTGAACGCAGACATTGAAATCAAATATATATTTTTGGGCGTTCCTGCTACGTCTTTCGAATTGGAACGCACTTTCATGCAGGATTTATCTTATCTCTAACTTATACTATCTTTTTTACACTATTTACAATTTTTTACTTTGCTTAAGAAGAACACGAACAAAAACGTCCCTTTAAATATATTCTCTGGAAAAATAAACATTTTATTTTAGTTTAAATATGTCATTACAAGCTTTGATGTATCGATGTGTTTTTGTTCAAAAACTCGGATATATCGGTATTGTTTATACCCTTGCAGCGTGTTATAATTTTAGTCTGAAGTTTGCAATGCAGTGAAGGAGTCATTTCCGACCCTATAGTATAAAGTATATATATTCTTCATCAACAGCCGAGTTAATCTAGCCATGTGCGTCTGTCCATAGCTTCTTTTACTTTGAAATACAAGCATTCTATATTATATTAGAATTTCGTTTTAAATTTCAATAAAATCGGTCTACTATATCGTATAGCTGTTATACAAACGATCGGTAAAATCGGAAAAATATATTTTACTTTACCTGTAAAAATGTAAAAAAAATTTAAAACTGTAAAGATAAAATGAATATTAAAGTAATTCATTTTATATTAGAATGGGATAAGTTATAATTAATGCCATTGAAATCTGCAAGGGTATACAAACTTCGGCGTGCCAAAGATAGCTTTCTTTCTTGTTTTTTTTTCTAATCGATCGTTCTTCTGACAGCTATATGACATATATAGTAGTCAGATTTAAACAAAATTGGTAAGGATATATAAAACTACACCGAACTTACAATGCATTGTGTGAGTTTGAGTAACATACTATATCTTAAAAAATAATACGTTTTTCATACTATGCTATATTTTTCTGAATTGAACAGAATTTGGTAAGCATATATAAAATTACTCCGAACTCGCAATCTGTGAGTTACGGTAACATATGTGGAACAAGAAAGGTCGCCGAAGTTTGCGTACCCTAGCAGATTGCAATTTAATCAATTATAATCTATCCCTATCTAATATAAAATGAATTACTTTCATATTCCTTTTATTTTTACAGTTTCACATATTTTATAATTTTGTACACGTAAAATGAAATGTAATTTTCCCTCATATTTATCGATCGTTTTTATGGCAGGTATCTGAAATAGTCGTTCAATTTTTATGAAATTTAAAACGAACATCTGAAATAATATAATATGCTTGTATCTCAAAGTAGAAGAAGTTATGTTTTTAACTGACAAAGTTTTTTTTTTTCTAAAAATTTATTGATCTTCTATGGCAGCTATTTGATATAGTAGTCCGATTTTTATAAAATATAATCCGAAATTCTAAAATAATATAAAAGCTCATAACCGAGAGTTAGTTAAGATATGATAAAAAGCATACATTTTTTTCTACAAATTTACGGATTGTTCCAACTTATATACGAGTGCGAGCATATAGTAGACTATCTGCAAAGTTTCATTCATATAGCTTCAAAACTGAGGGAATAGTTCGCGTATAATCGGACAGATCGACTCGGCTGGTGATGGTGATCAAGAATATATATACTTTATAGGGTCGGAAACTTCTGATTAACATTATAATACACTGCAAGGGTATAAAAAATAAAAAGTTGTTCATACTAAATGTTTAGTTCAATCCAGAGCTCTCAGGGATGGGTCCCGTTTCACAAGAAAATCCCAACATACTGGTTACGGGTCCTCTGTATGAACCATAAAAACTTCGGCTCCCCGAATTTTATTTCATTTCTTTGGTGTTTTTATATCATTGAATAAAATTTTTTAAAATTTTTTTTATAGATATGTGACTTTGGTTTAGCTCGAATCGCAGATCCTGAACACGATCATACAGGATTTTTAACGGAATACGTTGCTACTCGATGGTATCGGGCACCTGAAATAATGCTCAATTCTAAGGGATACACAAAATCAATAGATATTTGGTCTGTTGGTTGTATTTTGGCAGAAATGTTAAGTAATCGGCCAATATTTCCCGGAAAACATTATTTGGATCAACTTAATCATATTCTTGGCGTATTGGGGTCACCGTCTCGTGAAGATTTGGAGTGTATTATAAATGAAAAGGCAAGTATATGTACTAAATTATTAGAATAGTTTAATAACGAAATTAATATGTCCCATTGGGAAACAGGCTCGCAACTATTTGGAATCTTTGCCTTTTAAGCCAAATGTACCATGGTCCAGATTGTTTCCGAATGCTGATGCTTTAGCTTTAGATCTTCTTGGCAAAATGTTAACTTTTAATCCTCATAAACGGATTCCTGTGGAAGAAGCTCTTGCACACCCCTATCTGGAGCAGTATTACGATCCTGGAGACGAGGTACTTAGTAACTTGTAATGAAGTAGATTAAAAAAACTATTATACCACGAAAAAGTTTTTAAGCTAAATCAAAAGTTCAATTTATATCAACTGGGCATAAACACTCACTGATATCATAGTAAGAAAAAAGATAACTACTACCGAACTACACATTGGTATAATTTATAGGCGTGTGCTGCCTACATTCAGTGCATTTCATACAAAAAAACAGAAAATTACAGAGTAAGTAGTTAGTCAAAGTATAATATAACGAAGAAAATACTGATCATAACATATGGTTAGGCAGGTAAGAGTGGTGAGGCTCTTTTTAGATCCTCCAATTAAAGCCGGTATCCATTTTAGTCCATATCCTCACTTTGGTAACTTTAAGGATCCGCTCTATTGCAGAGCTCGCTGGGTTTGCTCCCGTTTTACAAAATAAACTACAACATATCCGTTACCTTCGGTTAGTTCTGAGAGATATCTCACATCAGCCCTTTTTCTTGTCTTACTCGGTTAAGGGGTTATATACATGTAAGCGACTTGAAAATAGCTATTTTTTATGATTTTTTTTTATATGAAATAATTAAGCAATCATCGTGAAACTTTGGATATTAGTAAAACCAATATTGCAGATCATAAAACAAATTAGTTAATAAAGGTTACAAAGGTTTTCGCCGCAGCGCCTCGAGCCAGAGATCTCTCTGCTATGGACAGGGTACAGGTCGTAATTCGCGTCGGAAAACAAACAAAAAATTATATGTATATATATAATAAAATTGCCCTTAATATGAACCTCGAAAACCAAAAAGAAATTGTGAAAAAAAATGTAAAAAAATTTTTTAATGAAAAATGTTGGTTTTTAGCAAGTGAGTTTTCACTTCTAACCCCTCTAAAAATACTAAAACTTATATTTATTACCCAAATTGAGATTCACATTCAGGGAATTTCATTGTGATGATAATTCTTTTTGATTCACTTCGATATCCTGCGTAGTTCTTTCTGAATCCTGTCCATAGCATAGAGAAAAACGTAAAAATTAAAACTGGAGAAAAAGCCGCTTAAAGTTTTTGACGCGCATATAACCCGCGCATATGATTAAATTTAGGCACTTCGAGCTTGAATTCGAACACAAAATTTTCACAGCATATTTTTTAAATAATAAACTATTTTTTAAAGCAAAAAAATGTTTGCCCAAAAAATTTCGGCTTACATGTATATATCCCCTTAATGCGGTAAGTGCACTTTCGCTCTCTTGATTGAGTTGCGGTTGCTTCACGGAGATATGGTATTTCTTTCGCGGTTGATGCGCACATTTCGCGAAGCGTCTGTTGATTGTTTACGAAAACGATCGCTAAAATGTCCTTTAATTTCATTTATTTCATTTCATTAAACACATTGTTGCTTGTTAAACTAAATTCGTAGGATAGAAGTTAATTGAAATAAATAAAATAAACTATATAAACGTTTTTTTTTTTTTAATTTCCTCCTATACACATGAACACAAACGATTGCTTCACCCCTCTCTCTGGTTCTTGTTTCACTCAGAAGCGAAAGAGTGAATTCCTATCCCGCCCCGCTCTCAAATTTATTTGATTTCGGCCTCTCCGTTTGAGGCCAAAAAACAACTACGTTTGCGAGAGATCCCCCTCTCAGAATTTTTTGTCATTCTCTCTGTGAAACAATTTTAATGTACAAAACTTTTAACCTTTTTATGCGAGCTCTGCTATATTGAGACTCTGGCTGCCTCCAATATAGGAAGTTGTTAACTTTAAAGGTCTGTGTCTTCTGTTCTAGTTTATGCATGCTGAAAATCGTAGTCTTGTTTTGTTGGTAGGTTCATAAACTTTGTTTCTCGAAAATTGGAAGCCATTTCATAATAGGAGAAACAAACTGCTAAAGGTGTTAAAAAAATCAGATATCACAGTTTGGCAATCTTTGTGTAAAAGTTTTTTATTTTAGTTCCCAAGCTTTTTTTTATCTTTAAACCTGGTACACACATAAGAAACCCCTGCTGTCACAATTGTTACATCATAATCGCAATATATTTTTCTCTTACCAAAGAATTTATAAAAAGGCATCAAAAGAGTCACACCAAACATCTCTTTTTTGTAAGCAAGCTTAGAAAGTAAAATTTAAATGATAAAATACTTAGTTAAAAAAAATGAAAATTTTGGTGTTAGCCATATAAACGACTAAAAAAAAAAAACGTCTGTAAAGCATTACATTAATATAGGTCGACCAAGTAATTAAAGCGATTGACGAGCATTTAAGACATCGCGCAAGTAAAAGTCGATCTAGTCTGTCTGTCTGTCTGCCTGTCAGACTGACCGAAGTTTGCAGAATCTTCTGGTGTGTATTCTCATTGCAATGTGTGCAATTTACAGAACCCTTTCGTTTGTGTGGTTCTTCCACGCTGATCCTTCAATGCAATAAAAACAACTACTTTTCATCTGGTGCACTTAATTATTACTAAAGGCTTAAGGAGTGGTCGCGGCTTTTTTTTAATAATGTTTTTAACATTTTTGGCAAATAAACCATTGTCTTTTTGGGCTTGTAGTTTCTCAGGACGGAAACGTCCGGTTCGATTTCTTTTAATACTACTTGCAATCCTTGGCTGCTTACTAGTTAATAGGTGTAAAAGTTGTTTTTATTCATACAGTTATTTAGATAAGGTTGGGAAATGTTTTTCAGATTTCGTTAGTACTTTAGTTTCGTAAATGTTTCCTTTAATAGGCGTAACTACTCGTAAATTTTTGTCGCAGCGCACCTATTTTGTTTACCAAGGCCTTTGAATTATAAAAAAAAACCTTGCAGTATCACATGTAGTAAATATGCCAATGGTATTGAATCGTGCACGTGCCGCATTCGTCTTCTGCCGGGCCGTCAATCTTGTTGACGCTAACTCTCTAAGTCGCATCAAATACAAAAGTATTGAAAATTCGAAGAATATCTGATACATAATGTTGACGAATTTTCTATAAAAAAAAGTATGATCAACAAAAAACTGCGTCAAAAAGGCATTTATCTCAGTTCCTTTTATTAACAAATAAGAGGAGTGAGTGTTATTCATTTTCGTTTTAACCATTGGTGGAGTTAGAAATATACAATATTGTTGTCAAAAAAGAACTAAGCTATAATTCTCAAAAAAATCATTGTGAGAAGACGCACAGACGAGAGATAGACGTATTTTTCAACCGCTCCCTGAAAATAATAAAATCTCCAATAATCTCACTAATTGTGGGGCAAAATATATTTTCCTGCAAAGTATACGCAGTTTTTGATGTAATTTGACAAAAACATTGGTGAAAAACATTTTAAAAGAAACACCAACAAGAAAAACATCCAAAAAGAAACTCCAAATAGAAACATAAAAATACTCAAATCGACGGGACCACCAAAGACAAAGCTTAATTTGTCACACCCACACAAATGGCTCCAGCACACAAACGACAGCGCGAAGCAACGTCCGATGCGCCGTGTCCAACATTGCTCGATATAATCGAGACAAAGTTGGCTGAACAAACAGCTAGCATTTCGGCCGCTATAACTGCAGCGGTTCAAACTTCTGAAACAGAATATTGCATAAGCTGGACGAAAAGGTGAATGTGATAAGTGAAACTCACTCAAAGGATGCTCCAGGTGGAAAAGAAGTCGCCGGATAAAGCCGAGGAGACCTAATCCAGCAGTGCACGTGCGAGATAAGGCCTTGATGTTACGCGCGGCTGGTGCGTACCGTTAATAATTTAAGCAGCCACTAAGCCTTCAACTTTTGGTTATCGATTCGCCGGCAGCCCTCTACTTAAATGAGCAGCTTTCAAGAGAGGCCATGCGCTTAAAAAAGCTTGAGCGTCTGCACTGGGTGTTTACACGACGGGCGGTCGTTCACGTCACCGGATACGAGGGAGCCGAGGCGGAGGTAAAAAGAATTGAGAGTATGCAGAAGCTCCACGAACTGCTAGCAAATGCATCGATATCTCTTAATAGTTTTTTTGTCGACAATGCAGGAGAATTAATGGAGGGAGCAGCTGATCGTAATCTTTTTTTTATCGTTAGTATATGTCTTTTAGTTATATTTAATAGGCTAAGTTCTTTAAGAGAGATCAATTTAATTGGATTTTTAAACTTTAATTATTTTATTGTTTTTAGATTGCGTGTGTGCTTAATTTATTATTTTAATGCAATAGCTTCGATTTATTAGAATCCAGAGCGAGTAGTAGTGCAACAATAAGGGTTCTTGCAAAACAAAACCAAGGGTTACACATTTGCCATATTAACGCTCAAAGTTTATGCAAATAAATTGATAAGTTCCGGTATTTGTTCGTAAAATCTAATGTATATGTTTTGTGTGTCAGTGAAACTTGGTTTGTTCCCCAACTTAGTGATGTCCTAGTTGAATGTGAGGGTTATAACCTTTATAGATCTGACCGCGAGGGGCATGCTGGACGGGTTGCTATTTATATTAAGAAAACATTAAAAACCAAACTTATAACCAAACAGCCCTCCGGCAGCTCAATAGAATATCTGTTCTTATGAGTATACGGACGTGGAAACTCATCGAATATGCTCCTTTGATGTGTTTACAGACCGAACCGAAGAGGTATCTTCTTTATGTTCTGAATACACTGGTGTTTTTATTACTGGAGACCTAAGAAGTAATATGCTAAGACACTTAAATTCTGAAATGGAAAGCCTTGGATAGCAACTAGTAAATAAGACTTTACCTATACATTTTACAACAAATTCAAATACACTTCTTGATGTCTTCTTTGTCAGTATTACTTGTAAAGTTCTTTTCTTTGACCAGGTCTCAGTGCCTGCCTTCTTAAAACATGACCTAATATACTTGACGTACGAATTTAATCCTAACTCTACTGATCAAACAATATACTATAGGGGCTTTAGGAAAATTGACTTTGAACTTCTAAGACGTAACTCTCAATTGAAGTATTTAACACAAAGCATGCCAAAAGGTTTTAAAGCTAAAGGCAATCCATGGTTCAACAATCGTATTGCTGCAATGATTAGTCAACGTGATATTGCCTATAGAAAAAGGAAAAGATACTGATATTGAAGTTGACATAGATCCTAATGAATAGTAAAATTCCAGTAATCAAACGTACCAGAACAATTAACTAACTCTTATTTGGACATTACTTTGATAGTAGCTTTACTTTTATGTGTGTTTCTCCGTGTGATGTCCTAGAATCCGTCCTTTCTTTAAAGTCAAGTGCTGTTGGGCTTGACAACGTTCATCCCACCTTTGTAAAAATTTTATTACCACAGATAATAAACAAAATAATATGTGTTCAATTTAGCCTTAACTATGTCTTGTTTCCCTACCTGTTGGAAATCAGCAAAAATTGTTCCTGTCCCAAAAACTAACGGCGAATATAGGCCGATATCCATTTTACCATTTTTGTCAAAAGTCTTTAAGCAATTGTTGGCCGAACAGATCAACTCATTCTTAAGACAAAACACCCTTCTGTGCAACCAATCTGGTTTTAGACAATTTAGAAGCTGTATCACTGCAATAATAGATATTACTGAAAACATTTGACAAAAACTTAATAGCACACATGTGACTTTTTTAACTCTTTTGGACTTTAGTAAAGCGTTTGACTCGGTGAACCACCAAATTTTATTTAAGAAGTTTTCGAAATTCTTCTCATTCACGGACACCGCTGTTCAACTAATTTCGTCATATTTATATGGCAGAACGCAAGCTGTGTTACAGACACTGGTTCCTCCGACGCCATAACATTGACGCGAGGGGTTACCTCAAGGCTCTTTTCTTGGTTCACTTCTATTTTCTATGTATGTAAACGACCTCCCGACTGTATTAACCAATTTTTTTTTTTTTTTTTTTTTCAATTTTTTTTTTAAAGGGGGGGGGGGGGGGGGGATAAATTA
>VNJR01004206.1:0-66316 GCA_008042585.1 Drosophila punjabiensis
CTGGGAGTGTGGAAATATCGGCACGTTGGCTAAAAATAAACGCACGCCTTTGCACGGCACATTTTCCAAAGGCCAGATGCACGGTTTTCCTTCCCGGCTGCACGACCGATCCACGCGGGCGCCAAAATTCAACTGAGGAAAACTATTTCGAGGGAAAACTGCCCAGAGATACGGAGAGAGCGATTGAGCGGGAAATCCAGAGGCAGAAGATGGAGATCCCCCCAGTGTATGGGAAGGCGGCTCATAAATAATGCGAGCAAGTGCCTGCCGCGGCTGCCCGCGGTTCTAAATGCGGTAATTTACGTCAAAATTATGAACGGAGGCAATCAAGACATCACCTTGGGACAGGTGCAATATGGACAATAGATATGGAATCTTAATTTAACAGATAAAGACTGAAATATAGCGAAGGAAACGGAAGCTCTTAAAAGTTGTTGTGTTTCAACAAGGCTTGTAAATCAATTCCATATCGGTGATGGCAGTCGTAACAATATCAATAATCAATTAGTCATTCTTCCTCAATTTTAAACATTCTCAGGAAGTCTTAGACTTCATTATACTCTTCAGATTTACAAGATAAATTATTCTTAAGACTTTCAGAAATGTATCTTTAATTGAAATCAATTGAAAAATAGTGCAAAAGTATGCAAATCCTTGCAAGCTTGATCTCTTTTAAAGTGTAGATACTTATAAACACAAGATTTCGAACTGATTTACAAATCCTTGAAGTATTTGAGACACTTTATTAAGAATATGGAAGATAAATAGTCAACTAGGCCTCACGATTGTTAAATTTTATTATATTGTACCCAAAGGTAATACAAGATTCTCGCCAAAAATAAGATTTTTTGCACCAATTTTGCCAAATTTGAAAGTTTTACCCATCAAAAAAAGTTTTCCTGGCCTGAGAGCCTTTTAAAAGCCAATAGCTAAAGCATAGGACCAATATTTTGCAAACATTTTTGCACTACGAATCTTACAGAAAATGTAATATCGCTCAGTTAACATCGAGTATACGAAATCCGAAAGGGATAGGATTGTCTGCGCTTCGCAGTTCATAAAAAATTATGGCACTCTGATTAACGGCTGTGTGTGTGGGGCAGAGCGGAGGCGGAGGCAGAGGCAGACGGCGAGGGAAAAGCTCTCGGGAACTCTTTTCACTTCGGCGCAGATCTAGGCGGAGAAAGAGCATCCGCAGTCGGGCAACAACAATTGTGCGGGACGCCAAACAAACTATACGTAAATATAAACAAAGAATTAAAAAACGAAAGCAAAGACCGAACATACACACACGCTCACCAACGCAGGCGGCTACGCTGATACAGAAGAAGAGGAAGAGAGATCAAATGAATACGCAAAAACGGGGGGTGAAATGCGTAGCGAAGAGATAGATTTTTTCAACACCAGCACTCGCACACACACACGCGCATATAGCTGCACTCGGGTCGCACACTGTCGCAGACAAACACTCACTCACACACACACACACACAGGCGCTTTAAAATTCACAAAATGTATGCAAAAATTTTCGGCACTTCTCCCACTAGGTCTGGCGTTGCAACTGGCCTTCACTTTTCTCCTACTTACGCTGTTTATGGTTCTTAATAGTTGCGCGTGAAAATTTTGGCGATTTTTCTGCACTTCCCGCTAATTTCGGTCTTTCTGTGTTTTTCTTTTATCCAATGTGACCATGGCAGGCTTGCGAAAATATTCCCAATATTTTTTTTTTCTTTTATCGAATGTGACCAAGTGACTCATTGATTTAGCTATAGCTAAAAATTGCCTACATAGCTAAAGCCCCGGATGAAGTTGAGCTAAATTTTCGAATACCACATCGAAAATATAGGGAGATTTAGGCAACTAAAAAATTTAGCTTTGTTGCATCAGAGCGTAACTATGGTGAATGACTTTGATGAAAAGGTGGAAAACATGGATGATATTTTTGATGTAGGGAAATTATAACGCTTGACATGTGGTAAAAAACCTGGCTTAGCAGCACTGACTCGAACCATGTCTACAGAGCGAGAATTTTAAATTTATTTTATCGTATTACTTTTAAGAGTTAAAATATAATATTTAGACACTTTAAAAATTGCCCAAAAAAGGTTTGCGGAATGTCGTTGTGTATAATTTTTTAAAAAGGAAAATTTGCTTTAAAAGTTATAGATTAACTCAGAAAATGTTGGAAAATGCATAGAAAAAGTTTGTTAATTAAGGTAAAAGTTTATTTCTGGAAGCCTATTCTTAAAGATTTTTTAGACACAACTTTAGTTTTAACAGTTGTTTCACTAAATTCTTCCTACTGTTTTATTTATTCCCATTTTCTGTGTTGTTTGTATTTTGATTTGTTAAAAGCTTTTATTTTAGGCATTATTGTGATCCTCTTAATGTTATTTTGCTATTAAAAAATATAACTGTGAATACAAGTACAAGAACTTTACAGTAGCGCAAACCTATCTTTCTTGGAGTACTACTAAATACCAATACTAATACTAATATTTAAGATCTAACCAATTTAAAACTTCATCTATATAAAGTACTAATTCATATTATTCAGTAATCAATCAGCATACGAGATGATATGCTTAGTTCTATTATGTTCTTTCGATAACATGTTGCGAACAGAGAAGCTTATTATCATAGAAGTATTCAAATGTTATTTCAATAAGCTTAAAATTGAGGAAATGAAATTTGCTAGCGATACTCACTGTAAAAGGAATCTGAATGCCTTGGTCAAGTGCACGGGTGAAACTTAAGAAATAAAAAAACTTTGCAAAAAAACAAGGAAGGAAGCTAACTTCGCCACGAGGAAGTATACTCTTGCAGATTGCAATTGGATCATTTATAATCTATCCATATCTATATAATATATTTTAATTTTATATTCAAGTTATTTATACAGTTTAATATATTTTTGTTGAATTTTTTACATGTAGAGTTTTACATTTTCCTTCACATTTACCGATCGATCCTATGGCAGCTATATGATACAGTCGTCCGATTTTTATGCAATTAAAAACGAAAATCTAAAATAATAAAAAATGCTTCTATCTCAAAATAGATGAAAATTGAAAATGTTTAAAATTGAAAAAGTTTTAATTTATTTTCAAATTATATATATATGTTATATTCAGCTATAGAATAAATGGTCCGACTTATATAAATTAATCCGAAATTCTAAAATATACAAAATATATACTCATACCCAAGAGAAAAAACCGTGAAGCTTAAATTTTTTTTCTACAAATTTACGCATTGCGTTTTTGGCAGCTTTATGATATAGTTAACCGATCCGGTTCGTTCTGACTTATATATGTAGTAGTAAGAGTATATAGAAGACAATCTGGAAAGTTTCCTTCAGGTAGCTTAAAAACTGAGGGACAGGACTTGACCCACTCGGCTTTTGATGCTAATCAAGAATATATATACATACTTCACAGGGTCGAAAATACCTCCTGCACTGCGTTGCAAACTTCCGACTAAAATTATAATATAAAGAAAAACAACGTCCATATTGAGGAAATTGTTACTGGCCTAAGATTAATATATTTACAGCAAACAATTTATCAGTTTTTTTATTTTTTTGAGAGTATGTTGCTATGTTGAAGTAAAAATCGTTGTTGTTTTATCTTGGAATAATTTTTGTTTGTCTCGAGTTTCTATTCATTTTGTTGACTCTTCCTGATATTCTTATTAATATCAATATTTTTCACATTTGCTTTAGATAGATTACTGAAAAGAAAAACTAAAGCCTGCAAGACTATCATGACTGAATTACATAGGTCTGCGATAATCAGCAGCTATTCGTTTTCCTGTAGAAGAAGCACACCACGGACGAGCACCAGGAATTGCCACGAAATTCAATTTACAAAACTCCCTTGAAGTTTATGTTCAAAATATGCGTTGTTCCGATACAGTTATGGTATCACAAATTCGGCAATCATATGTGATTAATGTCTTATTTAAAAACTTGGGGACTTCTTATAGATCAGAATAAGTTCCTTTCACGGGACTAACGAGTAAAATTATTGGCAGCGAGAATCCCTTGCATTTCAATGTGTACACCAAGAAAATGAGTGACTTTATTACCAATCTGATAAAAATAAATTTGATAAAAATTTATTTATGGGAGCGAAGTAACCTCATCCCAGTTTGTCGTCAGTTTATCCTATACAAACTTATTTTTTACCACACGTAAATCACAAAGATTTCGTTAGGTCATGTGAAACGAGAAACGTCAGTTAGGTCTTCTAGAGAAGACAATACATAATTTGGATAAAAAAAAATTTCTTCCTAAAATCTATTTGGATTCATTTGTTTTTCGAAAGCTTTTTTGAACACGAAAGGACTGAAAGACTTGATGACTCGCTTATTGTCGGTAATTTCTATTCTTCTTAGAATGTATATTATTATATAGTATTGCGAAGAGTTTACTTTTAGGATGAAGGTATTGTTGAACTACAAGTGTATTATTAGGTGGTATACATATGTATATATATGTATTCCTTTTCGTGAAATCTTTATTTAAACTTTATAAAATAATTTTTTTTTTTTTTGACAAATATTATTTTATATATATTTATTTATAATTCAAATTTATAATATGTATTTAATATTTTGCGCTTACGAAAAGTATTGCATTATAGTCAGAAAGGGAAACATTTACGACACTAAAAAAAAACACTAAAACACACTGGTTAAATCGACTCGACTTTTAATGCTGCTTACGAATACGTAGTTTATAAAAACGTTAACTAGACTATCACTTAATTTTCGGTGGAATTTTACCTAAAAAACATATGTATGTACATAGCTGAAAAATAAAACAAAAAATTTTAATTTCGAAATTTTTGAACATATTCTCATCTACTTCCAATGATTCTATAATTTCAATATTAATTTAATGAAAATCGCACGACTATATCATTTTATTTAAGAGACGAAATGGATCGATTGTTAATTATTAATTTAAAACCTTCACATCTATACAAACTTTGATTTCCCTTAAAAGCTTTCTCATTAGTAATGATTTATTCTTTAAACTTTAAAATAAAAGATTTAGCCATTACTTTGTCGTTCCTTGCCAAACATTATTTATTGTTGCAAAAAGCAAGGGACGTCTGTAACCATTTTTGTCAGGCAATAAGAATTCAATATAATAATCTTAATTTAATTGGCAAACAAATGCACGACTCGAGTGTTTCGGTGCTTCAATTGTTTGCTTTACTTACCGCAACCCAAACAAGTACTTACTTTGTGCCTTCCGGGTGAGTGGCCAGTTCAAAGACGATTGTTTTGCCTGAAAAGTAATATTGCTCATATGCAAGGTACAACCCTCACCCGAACCCGAACTTAAACCCAAACCCAAATCCAAGCCCGAACCTAACGATTTGAATTGTGCTTCCAAGTAGGGACGTGGTCATGAAGGGCGGAGAGGGGGAGAATACATGAAACGATTGGTATTGGCATATGTAATAATAATAATCATAAATTTTATTTGGTTTTATTTGCTATTATTTGCTTGACATTTAAATGCTGCTAGTGAATTATATTTTGATTTTAATTTGAATAAATTTGAGATATACATACATATGTGTATATTCCAGCTGATATATATATATATATATATTCATATATATATCTAGATCTTTATGGATTGATTTATTGAAACTGGTAGACGACGAAAAATTGTTAATAATATTTGCACTCCGACACACATGTGTGCAGCTTGCATATTTGCATATTGATTAATTAAGTTTTGTGAGTGTAGAGCAAAAAATAAGTAACAACTCGGCGTTGTTTCCTTCGGTTCGCGTAGATGGGATTCATGTCCAAGTCCTGATGCCACCTCCTCGGACTACTCCACTCCAGCCCCTCTCTGGGGCGGCTCTTGGTTTGGTTACAACATGGATGTACAAAAATATCTCGTGTTTATGCTTAAGTATGTGGGATAAAAGTTTAGAAAAATCCATCGTCTCCGCTCTAGTTAGTTTGCTTTTGGTTTCTGCTGCTTGGACTTTGTTTTGTTTTTTGTTTTTTATATAATTCCATATTTATTACATTTTTGGTACATAAATCTGTGTGTAGTAGTGTTGGTTTTGCCTTAACATCTGTGCTGTTTTTGTTTTGTTGAATTTTTGCTGTGGTTTATTGGCTTCAAGTTTCGCAACTCAATCAATGTAAAACTAAATAAAATTATGATGTATATATATTTTTTTGTTTGAATGAATTATATACACACGCACATGCGTACGTACGAAACAGAGCACGCAACTTAAAACTAGGAAATCAAGTAAGTAGTTTAAAGTTAAAGTTAATGTAATTGTAGGGGATAAACTAGAAAGTAATTTTATACATTTTGTGCTTTGGACCGAAAGATAACAATTTTGAATAATAATAAGATCTTTTCCTAAATAAATATGCCAAAGGCAAGCAACCTTAGCCGAAAATGTTGCTTCTCCTTGCATTATTTTTGTAATTTCTTTCTCGTATCATGTTCTTTAGTTATTTATGTAAAGTTTTGTGCCGAAAATATCACATTGATTTTGTTTTATTTTATATCTCGTTCTATTATAGAGTTTAATTTTGTGCCGAAACATATAATTTTGTCTATCACAAAATGTTTAAAATTAATTACTTTTGCCGTCTCTGCGGGGACGTTTTGGTTATTTTAATCAAGAAGCAAGATGATCGATAGTTATACCCTGAAATTGTAATTAATTCAATTGTCCAATTTTCTTGCCAAATGAGCAGAAGATTAAGCGGTTTTAGAATAAAATTGTTTTTTACATATTAATCCGAACAAGAATCTTTCTTTTTTTTTGTTGGTTTTCTGTGATATGGTTTTTTTTTTTGTTGTAGTTTATATACTTTTATAGCCATCTCATATCAACTAGGGTTTACAAAATAAACATTTGACCATAAATATAAACAAGCTTAACAAGACAGTGAGGTGGTTTCAAGTGGTTCGAGCTAATCCTAAATAAACGTTAACCTAGGACATAGGATCTTCAAATCAGGACAAAGAATGGGAGAACACAATAATAATAATAATATATAAAAAAAACAGCTATTCTTGAATTATTTTCGGAACCGATTAAAAATTAAACCATAAGTTGTATGTATGTATAAGTGCTAACGGTCTACGTACGATTAAAATTAGGCAATCAACAATAAAACTGAAATGCATTTGAGGTATATGAAAATTTCTTTGTAGTTGGTTGAGTAGCCTTCCTTCCGTATCCTTCCTTCGCTTACTCGGCAGAACATATCGGTTAAGCACTAAGATCTAAGATAAACGTAAACTAAAACCTAGTGTGACGACCTTTTTTCGTATGAGTAGTAGTTGTGGGTGACTGTTGCTGTGGCGGATCCTGCTCCAGCTCCTGCGACTGCTCCTTCTCCTTCTCCTCCACCGATTCCGATACAGGGTCCGCTTCCGCCTCCTGCCTACCATTATGTATAGTTGTAGTAGTTTTATATTACTTTAATTTTAGGAAACAACATTTAGAAACCTTCGAAATGGTTGACGGTTGACTCTACTCCTTGCTCTCCTCATTGCGGGCTTAGCTATTCTCCGTCTTAGTTAGCAACTGAAACCTTTTCCTAATCTTCTTCAGTTATACACATTCACTTTCCATATACGGTATTCATATAAATTGATGGGACGTTTGTGTCAAATAGTTAAAGTTAATATTAGCATTAATATTGTATATATATGTATGGGTGTGATTATGTAATTAGCATCTTCGGTTCTACTAGTGTTTGGGTTATTGATATTGCCGGTCTAGCTCTGTGGGTAATATGGTACACGACGACTATGTAAATGCAAGAAAGAATCCGCCTAAGGGCTATAGCGATTTACAGTAAACTCTCGCTGAAGCTGCTGTATCTATTGCTGAAGTTGCTCAAGTTGCTGCTGATGTAGTAAGCTGAATGTTGCTGCTGCTGCTGCTGGTGATGTTGCTGCTGCTGCTGCTGCTGGTGTTGGTGATGTTGCTGTTGCTGCTGGTAATAGTGCTGGCGATGTTGGGCTGGATTCGGGCCCCGGCCACGCCCTTAAATGGACGAGTTTAGCTTGAGCAGGCGATCCGGATGCTTGACGCGCAAATGCGAGCGCAACGTGTCGATCCTGCTGTAGGTGGCCGGGCAATAGGGACACATGGACCGCTGGGCGGTGTGGGAGTGGAAGTGGTGCCAGCGATTGGTCACCTCCTTGCCGCAGGATCGGCAACGCCACATGGTGCCCGGATCGCGGGACGGCGTAAACATGTTGTGATACGACATGGTGTGATGTGAATTGTGACCGGCAGCTGCTCCTCCGGCTCCTCCTCCTCCGGGGGCTCCTACACCGGCTCCAGCTCCGCTATTGGGTGCATTGCCCGCCCCCTGATTGTAGCCATGGGCTGGGGGTATGCCACCGGCATGACCGTTTCCGGCGGCGATGTAGTGCAGCGGATACTCGCGCTTCAGGGCCGCCGACAAATGCATACCGAAGGGCGGCGGGGGCGGCGAGGCCGAGGACGAGGTCGACAGCGGGGTCGACAGGTGGTGGCGGGCGCTGCTGCCTGCGGTTCGAGAACGAGAAAGAGAAGAACAGAACACACAACAGCCCGTCGAGCGGGACGAAAATCAGCCCAGAGAAATAGATTTCTTTTTATTTTTTTTGGTTTTGTTTTTGATTTGTAGTTTTTGCTTTTTTTTGTATTTTTTTTATAATAGAAAGGGGGAGAGATTTGGTGTGAGAGTGAGTGTGTGTGAAAAAGAGACAGAGACAGAGAGAGAGATAGAGAGATATGGCTTGAGACAGAGATAGGTAGAGTTTCGTTTTGTGAGCAAAAAACAAAAAAGTTTTGTGTACTTTTGGGCAACTTAATAAAAAAAAAAAAAATCTCAAAACTAAACTAAAAAAAACTAAGGGGATAGAGTACTAAAAACAGAGGTAACTATTAAAAAACAAACGCGACTAACTACAATTCAAGCAACTTAGGTCAACAAAGGAATATACATAAATAATAACCAAATTACAAGAAACTCATCGAACTTTTGTTCGGGTCATTTCCGCTGCCTCACGTTCATAACATATTTCAGCGTGCAAATGAAATATACTCGACTCCTCCTCTAAATAATATAATGTATATAATTCATGGTTTTATATAGTATATATATGTATATAAAGACGAGCGCGCTCATTTTACAACTAAGCGTTTAGGAAATATAGACTAGGTGAGCAGGACGACATAAAAGTGGGCAACAGTTTCCTTTATTAGGTAAAACTTTCTTAAATATCAACTTTAATTCATAAAATTTATAAAATTCATTAAATAATTTATGTAATTTAAGAGGGTTGCCCAATTTTATGAACCATCCTGCTCGTTTACAGATTAACTTATGAAAATGCCTCCGTTTGTTCCTGCAAAGTTCCTTTGATTCGGAATTACTTTTCATTTAATTTAATTAAATTAATTTTATACAAATGAAATTAGTCACAATCGACGCATACATTTAGATGTATTTATTGGCATACTCATTTAGACATGAAACGTGTATATTTTTATAGCACAAATGTAAAAAACAATTCGTTTATGGTCAAATGATATAGGGGAGTCCTCGCTTTCGCACATTTAACCTACGGTTAAACCTTGTTTCGTTTTGATTTTATTATTATTATTTTTTGGGTGTAACTTATCTGTGCGAAGAATTACACTTACACTTAGGCTGAAACTCAAAGGGAAATTCGATACATACAATAAATCCATATATTACTTATTTAGTTTGAATTAAAGTAGGGTATTCGAAAATCTTTTAAAAGAGGTTAACAAACTCCAAAATCATACAAAGAAAATACAAATAAATAATTATAAAAAAAAAAAAACAGGAAATTGGGCCGAGGTTTGAAAATTCTCTATGTGTATATATGGCATTTGGTGGGTGGGTGTGTGTGTGTGTGTGTGCGCGCTTGTGTGTGTAGACATATGTGCAGGTGAGTGTGTTGGCATATAGTAGGATATATATGGCTATAGTTTCTTAGACAATAGTTCGACTTTTCATGGGCACCCCTAACGTATTTGGAAGCACAATTCAAAGCGCACAGCAGAACGGGACTTGGAGACTCGCTATCGGTATAATCGGTATCGATAATCGGTTGGGGCTTATCGACTTGGCTTTATCGGAGTCAGAGGATCAAAATAATAAAGAATAAGTAAGTAAGTGATCACCATTTAATTTTGTTTTCCATAAAATTCAATTTATTTGATTTAGTTTTGATTTCTTTTTTTGTATTTTTTTTTTTAATTATTTGTTTGTGTTCTTTTGTCTGTCTGTGGGTTCAGTGTGTGTGCGTGTGTGTGTGTTTGTTATGTCTGCCTGTTCTCCTTCGGTTATTTCTTTTGTTATATTTCATTATGGTTTATTTTGGGTTTAGTATTTCGATTTCTTTCGCTCATTGAAAGAGGCTGCCATAATAGATAGAATGTTTATTAAAAATCGTTTTAAAAAATATTGTAATATATATATATTTATATGTGTTTGTGTGTGTGGGTGTGTGTGTGAGTTTGTGTGTTTATATATATAAATTGTAACAAATGCTGCAAGCATTCTTTTGGACTTGCTTCAATTTGCTTAACGTTAATTAAACTGATTTTTATATGTTTTTTTTTTTTGTTCTATTCGGTTTTTTGTTTTCTTTTATATTTTTAGCTGTTGCTGATGCCGCTGCTGCTGCTGCTGTTGTTGTTGTTGTTTTTTCTTTCTCATTTATAAATAAAACTAAAAATAGTTTGTATTGCATTTATTATTAATACAAAAATATAAGATTAAACTAAGTTTACATTGAAACTAGCACGTCATTAAAATTAAGGGCTCGAACAACGCTTGATCGACTGCAAAAATGCTTATTTTGTTTGTAATTAATGGGTTAAACGAAGTCAAAGTCAAAATCGAAAATCGAAATCAAGGACAAGGGAAGTGTATCAAAAAAGGCACCAAAATAAATATGGGAGAGTGTTCTAAAATGGGTCTGGGTCTGTGGGTGTGTGTATTTCGGGTGGTGTGAGGTGTGGTGTGTGTTTCCTTCAATTTGATAAGCTTTATGACATTTATTGTAAATAGACACAGAAATAGTAGCGAAAAGTTGCTCATTAACTAACTGCTGCTATATCAGATGTATATATAATCATATTCATAGTGATATGCTAACATTTATTTAGTTTTTAGTTTTTATTTATTTTTTCTAGGCGGTGTCTTTCCATTTCAATTGTTCCAAGTTCTGGCGCATTTTGTGACGTTTTCGAATTACATTTCCTAAGCACCGCTCTCTATTTACATATATTTCTAATTTTTGCATTTTTCATTTTGCTTTTTTATATATTTTATTTTATTTATTTTTTTGTTGCTATTTGCGTGGTCTTGTCAACGTCAAAGTCCCGCTGCTGCTTCTGCTTAAACGAAAACTAGTCATATTGCACATACGATACGATTCAAAGAAAGCATCCTTTCTTGTCCTTCCTCTGCTAAAACTGCTATAACTGCCTCCTTCAAATCCTTCAGCGTCTCCTACTCGTTATACTTTAAAGTATATTTGGATTTAGCACCATTTTGCATACCACACAAATTAATTAAAGGTTACGTTTCGTCCTCGTTTTTTAAAAAAACTTCAACTCACTCTACTCTTCTGCTTAAATAACATAATTTCAATTTGTAATGCGTGTGTGTGTGTGTGTTGTGTGTATGAGTGTGTGATTTTGTGTGTGTGTGTGTGTGTTTAGTTTTACTATAGTTATCACATCATATATAGATAAATTTCTTAAATTTGTTGTTTAACAAAACAGCGTTAAAAATAAACATTAAACAAACATTAAGTCGGGGGCAGTATTTGATGTAGCATTATAATTATTAATAATTGTAAATTTAATCACTAAACATTTCATGTTAAGAAGTAGAACAAATAAATATTATGAATATATGTGTGTAATGTGTATTTAATATATAGATAACTTTATCAATTTAATATATATTTTTTAATCGAATTATTTATTAATTCTTTAGGCAATTAGACAATTGTGTTTGTGTGTTTCTTGCTTCTTGTGTCTGTGTGAGTCTGTGTGTGTGTGCGCACCAATATTTTTTATTTTTATTATAATTATATATTTTTTTTTTAATTTTTTGGATTTTGGCAATCAATGTACAACAACGAATTACAAAGAAAACGGACTTTAAATGTACAGTAACTAGCAGAAACCGGATGAGGGAGGGAGAATCATCGTCATATTTACACCGCAAGAAGAGTCTGCGAAACTAATTAATATTATTTATTAATATTAAATATATATGTATAGACTGGATAACAAACTCGGCCACATGCACGGACAATTAATCGGTCGATGGGCGACACAGTATCGCTAACTATAATACATCGGATCGGGCCAGATCGGAACAGATCGGATCAGATCGCTCACCTCAGTTCGAGACTCATTCGCACACACTCTCGGGGGTTGGTTATAAATAAATTAACATTAGTTTAGTATCCGTAATCAGTGAATTAGTCGTAGTTTATTTTAGTTTAGAGTTTAGAGTTAAAACTGCTTCGCTAAGATTAGGTTGCCGTGTAATGCATGTCTTCTTCAAGGTCAACTAACATCGATCAAACGCACAGATATTTGTACATTATAGATACCACATATATGTGTTTGCATATATGTGTAGAAAAATCCCATTGAATAGTTGTGTATATAAATATCGATTAAATTCATTTACGCTACTATTATTATGATATTTTACAGTTCTCGTTATTTCGCATTGGTATTATGCCAAACATCCACTAGATCGTAATTAATAATTAAACATTCATGTAAACAGTAAAGTGTTTTGTTTTCTTTTGTTTTTATATTTTTAGCAGCATAGAAATCTCTCGTTTCAAATGTCTTCAGTGTTCGGTGTTAGCTCCTAACTTGCTCCTAGCCTTCCTAGAGTATCAGAGTGGTTGGTTTCCCCTGGTTGGGTGGGTTAGTGTGTGTAAGATGGTTGTGGGTGGGGTGTGCACATACTAGTGTTAAATGCAACAACAAACAGGTGCAGAGAGATAGAGAAAGAGAGAGCGTGCAGCCAAGGAATTTGTGGCACTGCCACCAAGAGATTTTTGGCACGAATGTCAGGTGACAGGTCCAACGATTTGAGTTTTGTAAAATTTGTAATTTGTAATTTGTAATTCCATATGTGAGTAGTTCTTGAAATACAATTAGTTTGAATTAAGTTTAGTTCAAGCTTTTCATGGTGTAAATATTTTCTGGAGTGCTGCTAATTAAAACCTTTGCTTTTTCCTCACCCTCTTCCTCTTAGCTTACCCTTTTTTCTGGTTGCTTGTCCCTCGGAACAAGACTTTTTACAATTTAAAACCTCATTACGAATAAATTCTCTTACTAAACTGTATGTATAAGTGCAATTGCAACATCCGTTGTATAGTTTATGGTTGAAACCATGTGACAATGTGGGGTTGCTTGCTCCTCCTCCGCCTCCTCCACAGATCAGCATTTTGGATTCTCCTCTCTTCGGGTAGCGTCTCCTTGTCTTTCTCGCCTACATAATTGACAAATAAATTTTTGGCTTACCCTCAAAGTCGGTTCAACAGCCCTAAAAGTTGCCTACCTCGCGCTTTCTCATCTATATTTAATTTTTTTTCTTTTGAGTATCAATTGGTTGCTTTTGCTGTTTCTGTTTTTTCTATTCACGGTGGATGTTGCTCCTGCTGCTCTTGTTGCTCCTGCTGCCTTTTGCTGTAGTTCCTAGCACTGTTAGCATAACTATTGTTATTGTTATTATTATTATTAGCATTATCGTTACTATTAGTAGTAGTAGTTGTAGTAGCTTCCATTTGATTGGCATTTGTGGGCTCGTCGCTTCCGCTGTTGCTGCTATTATTATTTATATTGGTGTTGTTGGTGTTGCTATTGCACATAGTTTCCTGGTGATCATACGGCGCCAACTGCTTCAGCTGCTCCATATACCGCTCGAAGTTCAGCCTCATCTGCTGCTCCTCATCCAGCTCCGTGTCGCTCTCATCGATGATGATCGTCTGCGGTGCTGACTGTCGTCGCTGGGGTCGCATGCTGCCATTGCTGATGAAGGGCTGTTGTTGCTGCTGCTGCAGCAGATGCTGATGCTGCTGCTGCTGGGATTGCTGGTAGTAGTAGTCGCGTGCATAAAAGTTAAAGGGCAGCGTCTTGCGATGTGACTGCTGCTGCTGCTGCTGCTTGAGGTTCTGGTCATCGTGGCGCCAGGCTCCATAGTTCCAGCCCAGATACTGGCTATATCATTCGCTCGTGGCATTGTGCTGCTGCTGCTGATGGTGCTGCGGCTGCAGTTGCTGGTGCAGCATGTGCTGTTGGGCCAGGCTATGGGCATGCTGTTGCAGCTGCTGCTGCGATTGCTGCTGCTGTTGTTGGGATTGCTGCTGCTGCTGCTGCTGGGATTGCTGGTGTTGCTGCTGGTGCTGTTGCTGTTGCTGCTGCTGTTGCGCCGCATTGAAGGCCGCTGCAGCTGCCGCCGCCATAGCCGCCTGGGAGGCCACCGCCAGCTGGCTGGCCGTGGGCGTGGATGCCGCCGCCGCCGCTGCCGTGGACATGAGGTTGTCGAACTTGCGCGTGTCCGGATTGTACATGGGATGCTTGAACTTGCAGTGCGTGCGCAGGTTGTCGCTGCGCGTGTAGGTCGCCCGGCACAGCGGGCACTCGAAGCGGCCGGGGAAGTGGACGTGGTAGTGGTTGCGGATGTGGGTGACGACCTTGCCGCACAGCTTGCAACGGTGCAGGTTGCAGCCGCCGGAGAGGCGCTCGAACGTTAGCCGCATGTGCCAGGCCTTTGAGCCTGCGTCAATGCAATTGTTTCAATTCGATTTTCGGTTTTTGGAGTGGTTTGTTTGTTTTATTTTATTTATTAGAATTTTTTTGGTTTTTCAGTTAAAGTTTGAGTATTTTTTTTTCGTTTTTGTTTTTATTCATTAATTTGTTCGTTCGAACGCGCAAAGAAAAAAAGAAGAGAAAAACAATGTTGTTGTTGGTGATTCACAGAAACAGAAAAATCATTTTTATAATAATTCTTAAACTGTATAATTAGATGGTTTTCATAGTCTGCTGGTGTATGTGTGTATTGGTGTGGTGGTGTGTATGTGTTTATGCGTGTATGTGTGGTAGTATATTCGTAGTTTCTGTTTCCTTTTTAGTTTTCATTTGATCTCTTTTGCCATGGAAAGAATGATTATTATTAAAAACTGAAACTTTTCACATCGCCGAGACATGGGTTTGATCGGGTTTTGTGGGGTTAAAATATATATATAAATGTGTAATATATAATTGTTCGCAATCAAATTTTGTTACACCCAAAAAATCACGGTAAATAAATACAGTTTTTGAATAAAATTTGTTTTCCTTTTAACTACTACTTTTTCCATGGGGTTATTATTATTATTATTATTATTATTATTATTTTATATCGAGAGCTCGAGAAATGCAGAACAACAGCACTTGAATGATGGAGGGGGTAGGTGTGGGTTGTGTGGGCAACAACAATATATTACTTGGTAACAAAATTATTATTCAACTCAAATGATTTGTCGTCGCTGGAATTTCTTCGATGGTTCACTTAAAAAGTACTCGCAAGGAAATTATTTACAATAATTGGATGAGAATTAGGGGAGGGCGACCGGAACTGTAGTTTCGTTGAGGAACCCAAACCAAATTATATATATTGATGTATGTATGTGCAATGATTCGTGTCGGATCTAAAATAATGCTCTAGTTGTTGTTTTTTAAAATATATATAAATGATTTCTTTCGATTTATTCTTTTTTTTTGTCAAGAGAGCCCAAGAACCGTATTAGTGTGTAATTTCTTTCACTGTCTTTTCAAAGGGTTGCGCTGGGTTGGAGTTTATGTTTATTGTTTTTCGGTGAATGTACATAAGTTTGGAGGGAGACAGAGACACAGAGAGTGAGAGAGGGTCAAAACAAAAATTAAACAAAAAAAAAAAATAAATAAACTAAACGCAGATGAGGTTAAGAAAAATGAGACAAAACAACAGGTAAATAAATATGACTGAATTCTGGGGATGAAAACTAGTAAAAACCATTAACGAAATAACTGTAGCGCAGCAACAACGATAAAAATCGGATATTGCACATCGTATATCGAACATGGTGCACCGCCTATTGTTTATCGTTTATCGTTTATCGAACACATTTCATTCAACACCCCTCCTGCCTGGCAGAACAAAAACAAATTTACAGTCTCGCTGAATAAGACAGAGCGAGACAGACTGTGTGTAAAATATTTAGAAAGAGATAGACAGAGAGAGCGAGACAGACTGAGTGTGAGAGGGAGAGAGAAATACAGCTATTGAGCAAGATAGATATAGTTCGAGTGAGTGAGTGAGTGAGTAGAGGCAAGTGTTTTCAAATAACTAAATCAAATTTTCAATCGTTTGGCCAATTCCTGTTTTTTTTTTTTCATTTCTTTTCTTTTGTTTCATTTATTTTTGTTCGAATTTGTTGAATTTGAGAATTGATAAGACGTAAATCATATAAATATGTATGTGTATATAGAGTTAACTTAGGTAACATAAGTCTAAATTATAGGGGGAGGTATTTGTGCTTAAATAGATCTTAGAAATTTGAACTTACCGTTAAGAGAGTGCGCTTGATGTTTAAATTTTTTGTATTAAAATTTGGATTCGGTTTTCTTTTGTTCTTTTTTCGATTCGTAATTGTAAGTGTTATGTTTTTTGTATATTTTATTCAATTGTGTTTTTAGTGGTTTTTAGTACCTAGGGATGAGGGTTTAATGTACCAACAAATTGCCAACAAGTTTCTTTTTTTTTTTTGCTTTTATTGAATGAAAAGAACTGGAATTTGATTTGAAAGAGATTTATTAAGTAAAGTTAAAGATGTTAAAGATTGATTTATCCGTTTCACATACATATGTGTACTTGTATATATTTGTATTTGAGTGTTAATTAATTGGATTCTTTGCTTGATTGGTTTTCTCTATATCTAAGGTTTTTAAGTACATCGTTTCTCGTTAAAATCCGATTTAAGTTTGATCTTTAGCAAAGCACTGAACTGTGTAGATTAATGAATTGAATACGTAAATTATCTGTAACCGACTTCGGTGGGTGTTTTGCCAAAGATATACAGGGGAGTTCAGGACAACGTCCAGCCTCAGTTACCCGATGATGTTCTCTGGGGCTCGGCATAAACGGTTTGAAGCTGGACGCTGCCCGAATAATATTGCTCAAATTTTGCGGTCAAAATACTTGAGACAAGACTAGAGCCTTACAGAGAGAGAGAAAGAGATTCTCAAAAATAGTCGATATATTTAGCTTTGCCTTTCGGTTCGAGTCTTCACGTTGATCTAGCCTGCTTGCCTCACTCGTTTTGCCTAGATTAATCATTAATTTAATCGTTAATTATTTAACCTTTCGTTAGCTTTCGCGACCTTAGGGCCTATGGACTAGAAGAGAGATTAGCTAATATGGCACAAAATGACACGAACGAACGAAAATTAGTCAACATTCACTACAGCACATGTTAAGTAAGTAAATAAAATAATAACTGACGCGGAAATCGATTGGAATTCTACATATAATACTTGTCAAAGTTTCCCTCCACTGAGTACTGGTCTCGGTATTTTTTTCTAATTCGAAAGTGATCTCGATGTTATCGATGTTATCTCGATAATTGATAATAATCGATAATTATCCATTTGGTTCGCTCTATGTGTGATCTACAAAAGAAGCAGCTCTATAGAGGTTTCGACGATTTAACAATAATAAATATAGTTCAGAGTCTTGAAGTCAACTACGATTAGCATAGGTTCTGTGTCTGCGTGTGTGTCTGTGTCTGTGTGTATATAAGGTTTATAAATAGATATATAGATGTACATCGATCCTCACTCTAGCTTGCATTAAATTACGTATACGTTGCTTGATTCGTGGCTATTTAATAGTGGTGAAAACCTGTCTTCAATCATTGATTTCATTCGCCTCGACTCGATCCGACGACGCCTAGAGAAGTGATCACATATGTACATAGTGGCTGAAGAACCGATCCTTGATGTCCGCATGCTTGATCTTGCAGTGGGCCTTCATGTTGTCCCTGCGCGTGAACTTCTGCCCGCAGACGGGGCACTCGTGGCTCTGCGGCCGATGGATGTTGGCGTGGTGCCACCGATTCGACACGATCTTGTTGCAGCTCACGCAACGGTACAGGGTGGGCAGCGTGCCCGACAGCTGGACGAACAGGGTGGAGTAGTCGATGTTGTGGTCCCGCCGGTTGGCCGCCGCCGCAGCTGCCGCTGCCACTGCCGCCGCCGAGGACGAGGAGCCGCTGGAGCTTGAGCTGGGCTGTGGTGAGACCGCCGCTGTGGCCACCGATGGTGGTGCGGATGTGACCGAACCCGAGCCGGAGCCAGAGCCGGAACCCGAGACAGTTGGATAGTGTTGGGGCGATCCTTGAGAGTGACTGGGCGGTGCTGGTGGTGGTGGTACTATTGGCAGGGGTGACGGGTGATGGTGATGGCCATGGCTGTGTCCGTGATAGCTGGACAGATCCAACTGCTGCACCGATCCGTTGCTGGTCAGGTAGGCCTGACTGCCGGTCACACTTGGTGGCGAGTAGGCCGCCTCGGCGGGACAGTCCATCAGGGAGCGCTGGTGCTGATGGTGGGGCGGGTAGTGGGACATCAGGTGCTGCTGTCGGCTGCAGCGGATGGCACGCATGTTGAGCTCCTTGCACTTGTATTCGCATTGATAGCCACCGTCTACATATATTTCCGATCCGGATGCAGTCGCCTCGTCGGGAAGCGGCGGGGCATAGACCACAGCCCTGCGGTATTTCGGCGGAGTGGCATGGTAGGCCGCAACCGCCGCCGCTTCATTCTCTATATCCTCCTGGTCCTGCTGCTCCACATCCTCCACATCCATATCCCGATCGCGGTGCACCTGCACATCGTGATCCAGCTCCCTATCGCGTTCCTGCTCCTCCCGCTCCCGATCCCGATCCTCACTGTTAAAACACTTGCCGCGACCTGCAAACATTTGCTTCGTTTCATATTAGGCGTCATCACTGTGGGGGTGGGATCTCAGGGGTGGACAGATGGTCGGGTAGACAGATGGACGTGTGGTGGACAGGTGAACAGACAGAAAAAGACAAAGATTGGTTTCGATCGCGCCTCACTTGCATTCCATGCGCACAGTGGTCTAAAGCCAATGGTATTCGGTCGTGTTTGGTGGAGTTGTGTGGGTGGAATCTAAGATCAGCTAAGTGGCCACATAAGCTGGAGTAGGGCATAAATTGTGACGGGGCGCATATTTGTATAAAAATATATATTTTGTGGTTTTCCAGAAATCTCTCCAGGGAAATTCTTTAAAATTGTGTCAAAAGATGTGCTACAAAATGTTTTATCGTAAACCGCAGCAAAATGGCTGCGTGTAGCATTTTATTGCATACTTTTAGACACCTATTTTTAGATTTTTAGAGACGTTGGATATATTGCTTAGGGTGGACCAATATCCTTTTGAAATAAATAAATAATAAATAATTCCCCAACACTAAATAAAAGTCGTGAAATTTTTAGATTTATTTTTTTTTTTTTTTAATTTGATTTAAACAAGGAAATTAAATAAAAGAACAAAAATAAGACAGTGAACTTAAAAACAAAATAATTAGGAACTGACTTTAAAAAATCAGTATAATTTTTTATAATGATTAAATATTTAATTATATAAAAAATATAAGATTACTTTCATTTTTAATCCCCTAAAAAATGTAAAAATGCAACATTTTTACTGAATACGACATTTAAAACAAATTGCATACTCTTAGACATATAAAAAAATGGTTTTAAAATCAAAAGGTTTATTTCTTAAGCACCCTAATTTATATTTCTTTTCCACCCAATTTTACTTAAATAATCTGAAGAAATTGGTCCACCTTAATACCATATTATACATATATAAATAGCTTATGCAGCCCTGTGTTTTGAGAGGGAAATGCAAGACAGCTACGATATTGGATTTAAATGCTTTGAATGTAAGGACGTGGCCATATCGTATTGATTTTCTTTTCAAAAAAAAAATAACTGTGTGTTTTTGGGGGCGTGTGCTGCGGTGATCGAAAGGATAAGAAAGATAAACGCAGGGCATAAACACAAGTCAAGAGGTGATCGGCAAGGATAATGGATAATGGAACTGGGCATCGAGGCGAAGCCTGGAAATCAAAATTTACAGATTGATCGTGGGCAGCGGGACATAGGGGTTGGATTCAAATCAAAAAAGTCTTAGTCATACGGCTGGCAGAGTCTGTGGAGATAACAAAACAAATCAAACCAAGGCTGGACTTAAAGCTAAGGCGGCATCGACTCGGATCGGCGGGACTTAATAGCTCTAAGAAAACAATTCAGCTAAATTAAATATACTTTGCATCAAAGCAAATCAATCAATCAATCAACAGTGTGTTGTGAACGGTGTGAAACGGATTGGGAGAAAGTAAATCAAAATTAAATCAAAATCAATGGTAAACAACAACTTCGGTTTCGTGTCATTTTGTGGCATCGACAATTTGTTCGTTTTCGGGCTTATCATAATATATAGTCGGTGGTTCGATTCTTTATAATACATTTTTCGTACAAGATACTTTTCATTGTGGTTTGTTTTGTGGGATTACTTTCGTTTTAGTACTTCAATGTTGCAACAGATGTTTAGGCTGTATATTTTGTCTTAAATATAATTTTATATGTATTGTTTTTTTTTTACACTTGTTTCTCTTTTTGTTTTAGTTTAGCAAATTCCAGTTCTTTTTTGTATTTCTTTTCATATATTTTTTGTTGGTTTTGAAGGTGGTGGTGGGGGGTTTTTTGGGGCGCTGAGTGCGGGGTATTATTTTTTTTTTTAGCTGTAAGGTAATTTCAATTTCGTTTTAATTTCAATTAATAATTTTTGTATATCTTTTTTATTTAATTTGGTAAATACTCTTTGTGCGCAATCTGGAGCCAATAATGTGCGAGCTTGGTGTCTCTCTCCTTTTCACTTTACCCTTTCTTTTTTTTCAAATCAGTTCTTTGAGGCTGCTCTCGTTTTTTAACTTATTTGAGGTTATGTGCAACACACACACACAAGCATACACACACACACACTGACAGTTAAGTACAGAAACAGAGAGATATAGAGAGAGAGAGAGAGCGACAGAGAAAGATAGAGAGAGAGCGACAGAGAGAGATATAGAAAGAGTGTAGGCAAAAGAAAGATAGTTTGGAATACACTTAGTTAGCTTGGCAAGAACCAATTGGTAAAAACACAGACAGTCAGTTACGGTTATCTCGTTACAAAAAACAGTGTGACCAAAATATGTTTCAACGGATTCTCGACATCAAAATTATAAATGCAGCAATGTTAGTTAGTAGAAATATCCAAAAGAGACGAAAAGTACAGTCTGTACCTGTGTGTTGCGAGTGTGTGTGTGTTGGTGTGTGTGTATGGGAGAGTGTGTTTGTGTGGAAATAACGGAAAAAAAGAACACATCGATTTTGGAAGCTTTGTAATTTTTTTTTTTTATGTCGTATTCACACTGAAAAGATTCCATACATATTTTTTATGCTTGCATTTTGGTTTTTTGTTTCCATTTCTTAGACAATAAGTTGCAACATTAAAGACGAAAAGAGATTTGGAAAAATTTTAGAAGGTTTTCTTGTTTCTTTGTTCGGAATTTAATTTTTTGTTTTTTTTTTTCATCAGTTTTGAAACGAAGCATGGCAAAAAATAGAAGAAAATTATATGTACTTGGGAGGCAGTAAAGAAATGATTGAATATGGGGTTAAATCCAAAAGGAAAGCGCTTGGAAAATAACTACGCGTGTGTGTGTGCGTATATTTAAGTGAAATTAAAAATTGAATTTGAAATTTGTTGTTTGTTTTTATAGTTTATATGTTTTTTTTTATTTATTGTGTAGGTTTGGTTTTTATGTTAATGCCGATGTGTACGCCAATTGAGCTAAATAACTGAAATTTTCGGTTTCTGTTTGTTGGTTGTTTTTTGTTTTATATGACATTCGGAGGCATTTTGAGTTCTACAAACTAATTGGAATTATTCCGGGTATATATGTTTGTTGGAAACTGACTTACGACTATAAGATGGCGGCATGAGGAAGATGATAATAATCAATCGATAAGTTTTAAATAATACATATCAAAATTAAAAATAAATCGATACATAAACGATAATCGTATGTGTGTGTGTATATGTGGGGGTGTGTGAGTATCAAATGTGTGTGTGTGTTGAGTATGTATATGTATGTAAAGGGCTTAAAAAAAACATGCAACATGCAAACGTACAGCAAAAACTTGGAAAGCAATCGAAATTACAATCCAGTCTCGGCCCAAAAAAAAAAGTAATAAAAAAATAATGGGGATAAACTCTTCCTAAAAGCTAATTTTATAATATATATTTATCAATATAGAATACCATACGATATACGACAAACAACGAAATAATAAAGATATGCATTTAAAGACAGATAGATAGAAATATATATACTTTTTCGGTAGGAGAGGTGTTGTTGATCTGTTGCTCTAGCTAGCACTTTTGGGTCTTACTTCTCTTAGGATAATATCATTCGGAATATATAGTTTTAGCTAAATAAATACATAGGACAAATTAAAATACTGTACTTACAAAAGCATACGAAATAGGAGGTAATTAAGTAGGGGTATTACTTGTCTCAGGATGTGGAGGGGGTTTATATAAATGCATGCAGGAACATTCAGGGACATAGATATATAAGCTGGAGATGGTTCATCAGGTTGGCTTACTTGTATTTATTATATATTTTTTATTCCGAGACCATCTCCAATTTATACATCTATTTTAAGATACTTTCCAAGGGATTTTACTTCTACTTAACCATCTAGATTAGAATAGTTTTGCTCTTTTTGGTTAGCTTTTAATTACTGGGTGGTTTTTTTGGGGGGCAGGGCAGGGGCGGGTCAGGAAAATGAACAGAAATTAAGCTACGAATTTTCTACAGTTTTTTCTATACAGTTTTTCATTATATATATATATATATTTATATATTTTATGTTTTGGCAGGGTTTTTCTCGCATTTCTTTGAGTTTCTAATAGTTTTGAACGCGTGGTGGAAACAAAGTTTTGGTTAAACAAACAAAAACAGATTGTATATTAACCAAAAGCTAATAACAAATTACATACGCAATATACAGACAGAATATAGGGTAAGATATTCTTTCGGTTTCGGTTTTTCGAGTACGTTAAGGTATTCAAAAGCTCAGAGAGAAGAAGATTCTTTATGTGTGGTTTTACTTTTTTTTACTTTTTTTTTGTAGTAGTTGTAGTTGTAGTGGTGCTAGCTCGGTTCTGGCTAAATGGCTAATGGCTAATGGCTAGTGGCTAATGGCTAAATGGCAGTGCTCCACCTGAGTAGTACTCACCGTCAATGTTGTCCGTCTGATCCAACTGCATCTGCTTGACATCGTTGTGATCCTCCCGTGCGTCCGCCGCCTGCAGGGCGTGTTGTGACAGTAGCGTCGACATGTCCTCCGCATGCAGTTTCAAGGCGGCGCTCTTTGGGTTCAGCAGCAAAGGCAAGAAGTGGGAGAGAGGGATATATGGTGAGTGAAGGACAGATCTAGGATTATTATGGGGTTTAAGTTGGATAGCTTGAGTTTCAAAAAGCGACCTAAATCAATAAACCTAATATAATTGGTGTCCTTTAGATGTTCAATCTCAGCTATACTCTCTTTAATGAAATTAGTTGTTGTTAAGTAGAGGTTTGTCATTTAATTATAATCTGAAATCCCTAGCATTTTCTATCCTTTTAATGATGTATATTATTTTTATTGTTTAAATTACAGTTAAGCTCAAACTGTTTTCTCTAATCCTAACCTCCCTTTCCAGCTCTGCAAGGAAACCAAAACCAATTCCTAATAGTTTTTAAAACCTAAAACTATTCCACCAATTGCAAAATGCTGCCACAAAGCCAACTCTACACATTGCTCATAGTTCTTGCTTCCGTAATTCATTCTTAAATATATTCTTTATTTTGTTGTCATACATTTTTATATTGTCAAAGTCTAATGCTAATGCCTATGGCTAATCCTGAGCGGTGTATGTTGGTTGCCTCTACCGAGGACCTGTCTCTCTCTTTATGAGCTCTCCTTGCCCACATTTATGGTGATGACCTCGGGTGAATGTCGTTTGGAACTGCCACTGCCACTGGGCGTCTGGCTCTGATGCTGATGCTGATGCTGCTGCTGGTCCTGCAGCTCCCGTTCGTAGCAGAGGCGATGCGACTTGCACTTGTTGTGGTGATTGACGATCTCCAACCGGAAATTGGAGTTGCCCTCGACGAAGGAGGTGCGTATGTCGGCCAGCTCGCCGCTCCACTTGCGGCAGTGACGGCAGAACATGGTATTGGCTCGCTCATCGTACTGTAGCCACTCGAACTGGTAAAGCCAGTTGGCCCGAAAGCGGCCGCTCTTCCGGGAGCTGGATCCCAGGGTGGACAGCGATGTTTTGCCCATTGAAGGATGTGCCGAAAGCTGGTGCTGCTCCTGGTTTGCATGCTGCTGCTGCTGATGGTGTTGCTGCTGCTGCTGCTGCTGGAGCAGCCTCTGTACGGCAGAGTCCAGGCTTTCGTTTTGATAGTGCAACTGCAGGCTCTTCAGCTGCGCCTCCATGGCCTGTTGCAAGAGCATCTGGTGCATCGACTTGGCGCTGCTGCTTGTACCGCCTAAAAACGCTTCTGACTTTTTTACCTACACGCCGGCGGATTGAGAAAATTGTGGGTCTGAGTAGAAGGAAGGATTTGCTGATCTTTACTTTACTTTAACTTTTACTTTTACTTTAACGTTAACTTTAACAGCATTGTTGAGATTTTTTCTTTCTTTTCTTTGGCCGATATATATTCCGCTGAGAATTTTGGGAAAAACTTCAATTTAACGCAATTCACCAATCCTTCGTTCTGCTCCCATTTAGCTTGACTTTCTTTGGACTTTCCCTTAACAATTTTGTCTATAGAAAGAGCAATATGTTGGTTACAACTCGCGGCCATTGTATGGCAAGCATTTTGCAATTGGCAGCTAGCTTACACTTCTACAGAGAGACTGAGAGAGATGATGGTTTAACAACAAAAGAAACAAAAAGGCTTTACAAGAATGTTTTGTACAGTAGCTGGAACCATCGAACCGCTTCAAAAAAAGAAAAAACCTTAACAAACTAAAACAAACGATGCGGCGGCAGCAATTAAATCATAATTAAAATTCAAACAAACTTGCGATCTATCGATGGGATCTAATGTGATCTTGGTGACTTACCGGCAAGTAATCGGGCGGCAGGGCCACATGGTGCTCACGATGCTGCTGCTGTTGCTGCTGGGCGTCCATCAGCTCCTGCTTGATGCTCAGCGACTGGCTCAGGCCGCTCAAGGCGCTGGCCGCGCCCACATTGCCGCCGCCGAGGCTGCCCAAATGGCCGCCGGTGGTCATCGAGAGCGGTGAGTCGTGGCGCCCGCCGGCGTCCTCCGATTCTGATGTACTGCCGCCCGTCTTGGGCACGGGACTCGACTTGAAGTTGGCCTGAAATTAAAAGTAAATAGTAAGTAAAATGTAAGCACTGAAGAAATTCTAAGAAATTATCGCATTATATATACAAATCTTTACAAATTTCTACTAAAAAAGTATGCAAAGTCGGGTTTTTTCTGGTTTTATTGTCGCGACAACTTGTCTCTATCTTCGCTTAATTATAATACCAATAAAAAGGCCATAAAAGACGCCTCTACCTCTACCCCGGTGCCTTTATCAGCACGTGCCGCAGAGAGAGCCAAAGGAAAGGGAGAGCGGCACGTGCCTAGCCCACTTCAAGACTTCACTCTCGCTGATAAGAGCTAGAAATAACTGCCAAAAAACGCTGCCAGCGCAGCACTATTTGATGGGAGATCACCGGTCCCAGCTGATAGCCAGTGTCATGTGAGCGAGTGGAGCGTGTGCCCGGTTGCCCTGCCCTCCATCCAAGCCCATCTCCTCATCCATATCGTAAATGCCAAAACATAAATGTTGATATTCTTTGTTTGTTTGCATGCCACCCGCCCAGCCGATAAGCGAAAAGTTTGGCAAGCTTATGGCAATAAGACATGAAGGTCTTCTTATAGAGTGAATGGTCCTGACTACGAGCGATATCTTTTAACTTTTACAGAAAAAAATGGCTCTAAATTGTATTTTGATTTTTTTTTTTTTTTTTAGAATTTAGTAACTAAATATATAAACAAAAGTATAAATTGAATAATCTCCGTTGAAGTATTTACATACATTTTCTAGATTTATATTTTAAAATAATTGCCTTTATTGCACCAAAGCTGAGATAATTAATTGTTTGTTTATTTCAACGGGCAAATGATAACTCAATTTAGGGCCAATAAATTAATTTAAATGAATACCACGTTACACGCCCATTCAAAAATTCAGTAGAAGCCGCAAAGTTCATTAAAATGTTACTATTATATGCACAGAAATGTATTGTTTTACAAAATACAGCAACAATAGAAATAAAATATTTAAGCCATCTAAATAATGTAAAAAATGTAGCTGTAATTATGTTTTAAATAATAAACATTTGACGCCCCATTTTGAAGTGTGATAATTTCTAATTAAATTTAATTGTCTGGCAATTAAGGTACACACACACAACAAAAAAGTGCTTTAAATTTTAAATGCGGAATTCCTTGCTGACTGACTGAATGACAGAGAAGCATTTAAATGGTTTAGGTTTGGTCTGTGGGAAACAGAAAACCAGAAAGAGCGACAATTTAATTACAGGGCAATGTACTGGCCAATAAAACAATTAAACAAATACGGAAGGTTAGCTGGGGCTCCTAAGCTGGCACTGCCTTTGCGAGCTACGTAATTTTTTTTTATTTATATATAAAATGTCAAAAAGGCTGGGAGATTCTAGGTAATTGAATTTGATTCAGTAATAAAGGGGGATTTATTTATTTTTTTTTTAAATAAATGTAAAAAAAATGTGTATGTGACAATCAACACTGCGTATACGTAATTTTTTAGACTGTGAACATTACGTATACGCAATGATAACCACACATTTCTTTGAAATAAATTATTCTAAATAAGAGTTTAGTTATATTCACTACTCCTGCTTTTTTTAATCTTTACATTATTTAAATTTAAAAATAAACAAATAAAACAGTCTGCTCACCAATTATTTAAATTTAAAAATAAACAAATAAAACACTCTGCTCACCTGAGAGTCCTGCGGGTAGTGCCTGTCCTGGTGGCTCGAGGACAGCGAGTTATCACAGTTGGATGATGAATTCTTACGTCTGCGCTTACTACTACTCAGCTGCTCCACGGGTGTGGTGGACATCTCCCTCTCCCTGTCCCTGTCTCTCTCACGCTCCCGCTCTCGTTCTCGCTCGCGCTCCCTTTCCCTTTCCCGTTCTCTGCTGTTGGTACGCTCCCGATTGATATTGTTGTTGTTATTACTGCTGCTGTTGTTGTTGTTGTTATTGTTATTGTTGTTGCTGCTGTTATTGCCGGTACTACTGCTGTTGCTATTATTATTATCCTTGTTGCTGTAATCCAACTGCAACAGATCATCGCGACTATCGGAACGATCAAGAGTTCCGCGCTCGCTGCCGCGATCGCTGCACGCATCGGCGCTGGCGCTTCGATTGGCAGCGGCTGCAACGGCCGCTGCAACCGCCGCTGCCGCTGCCGCAGCACTGGCACTGGCGCTGCCAACGCTTGGAGATCGTTCGCCGCCGGTGGGCGTGGTCAGGCCAAGGGCTGCGGCCGCTGCATTCATGGCATTGCCGCCGGCCGCTGCAACGGCTGCAGCTGCTGCCGCCGCGGCTGCTGCTGCTGCAGAGCTGCGTTCGCTCAGGCTGCTGCTGCTGCGCTGCGTCAGCTCGTCGCGCAGATCCCTTTCGCAGCGGGAGCGCAGGGAGTCGCGGGAATCGCGCATCGCATCGGCCACACTGCCGCTACCGCCGCCAAGACCGGCGCTGTAATTGCTTGGACCGCGGCCGGTGGGCGAGTTGGCCGCCGAGTCGCGCAGCTTGTCGCAGTCGGAGCGATAGTTCAGATTGTTGTTATCTGTGAGCCCACGCACCTGGTGAGGATTAAGGAAGAGAAATATAATTTTAATGTTTATAATTGTTATATAATTTAAATAAAATAATAAAAGCAGATTATCTGGATTGAACAAGGGGTGTCAAGAGGTGTTATCTTCACAAAACAAATCTCTTTAAGAGAGGCCAAAAAGTATGCAATGATATTTTTAATGTACTGAATTTAGTGGAAAATATTTATATTTTTTTTTACGTATCCGTTATATATAAATTACTAATGGGTATTTCGTTTTTCAAAGTCTAATTAAGGAAAGGTTTTCTATACATTTTGCCTTGTGCTCCAGAAATTTGGGTTTCAAAACATTTTTAAAAGGTGTCTAGAAGTATGCAGTATAATTTTGTAGCTACCAAATTTAGTGTAAATTGCTATTTAAAACATTGTAGTTTACTTTTAGTTGGTTTTAAGAGCCCTAATGATTTATAATTATTTATATTTTCCCTCTCATCTTATTATTAATCTTAAACACACACCTGCAGACTCTCGGCTGTCTTGAGGAACATGGGCAACGAACTCTGGCCCACGTTGACCTCGCCCTTGTACATGAAGTCGAGCAGAGAACGCATCTCTGAGTATCTGACATCTTTCAAGTAGATGATGGGATGTGGGTGCTGGTTCTGTAGGAAAATCGTCTCGAAATACGGACTGCAGGCTGACAGTATGGTTTGGTGAGCCTGCAAGCAGAATTGTACCTTAGTAACTTCAAATATATTTGCATATTGAAAGATGTGTACGCACCTTGACTGTCTCGCCTTCGCAGGCGAGCGTGACATCGCAGAGCGCCTCCCGCTGGAGCAGGGAGGTGAGGACGCCGGTCAGATTTGTGGGATGATTGTTCCAGCGCAAGCAGAATTGCTGGTCCATCGCTCCTTGGTCAGTGTTGTACCTGTAAGTGAAGGTAATAATCATTAATATATTGGATCATATTCATGGATGTGAATTTAAAAACAAATTTTAACATTTTCAAAGAAAATAATATTCTTCTTATATTTTTAAATATATTTTATTAAAAGTTAACCAAAAACCTAACATCAAGACGCATCTAAATTATTTCCATTTTTCGATTGCTTCCGGTAGCGGAAGCGGAAGCAATTCGATTTTCGGTACCATTATCGCTATCGTTATCGCCGGCGGCCCACCTAGAGTTGTGGGCGTGTGTAAACCGTGTATACAAGAAATACCAATGATAATTTGTCATTGAACACAATTGCTCATTACAATTGCCGAAGCTGAGCGCCCCGAGGCTGTTCTCAATTATTTATTGCATTTCCGTTGCCCGATAACAAAAGCGCACACGATGTGTGTGTGTGTGTGTGTGTAGTTGTTGTTTCTGTTGTTTTTGTAACCGAAAACACCACAGTTGCATCTATATTAGTGCAGTGTGTATGTGTGTGTAGAGTGTTAATTGCCATTTGTTGCCGCCATGTTTTGGCTGCTGGCTAACTGTTAATTACTCGGCCAAATAGACGAGCAATCCATGCAAATTGCAAAAAGAAGGGAGCATAATGTATGGTATTCCGGGGCCTTATCTATGCCACGATTTATTGAGCCCTCAAACCCACTTACAGTGTGTCGTTTTAAGAATAGAATTGATGTTGATATTTCTTTATTACAATTGCCTGGAATCCAACCTAATCTTAACGGCCTTTGGTCAAAGTTCTATGGGCGGGATGAGTGGGGCGGTGGAAGTTGATAAGAAGCACTTTTGCTTTTTTTTTCGCAATGCCGCTGCCTTTGTATACCATTAAATTAATGATAGGGATGTACTACAACTACTAAAACCCACGGTAAAAGGTCGTAAATAGTCGCATTAATAAATTCTACAGGAGGTTTTACATTAAAATGCTTCAATTGATGAAAATTAATTTGTGGCCTCATTTAAGTTTTTCGCAAACGGAAGATTTTCTTATTTTGTACCAAAATACAGGTAAATATTTTATCATATTTATAATGTATATATTTAATATTTATTTAAGTTAACATGTATATAAGCAATAAAATTATCATACGATTTACATTTACATCTACAGCTTTTTTAAATTTCCGCTATTTATCAAATTAACCATAAAATTATAACACCCAGAATTGTAATAAATACCGTGTAAAGAATCAGACAGAAAGAGAGAGAGCTTTAAGCTTTTGCCGGCGACGCTTAGCGCTTAACAAAATAAATAAACAAAGCGTCAAAGAACTTTTTCGCAAACGAATGCTGACCGTGAGAAAGAGGCACCCAACGGCGATTGAGAGAGAGAGTGAGAACGATGGGGAGTAAGGAGGAGAGAGAGAGGGAGAGTGGGGGCGCGCGTGCGAGAGAGATTAGATCGGTTATAGTGTGTATATGTATGTTTGTGCCTATTGCAATAATAACAATTACAGCGTGTGTGCGTGTGGGGGGCCGCTGTCGTAAGCGTTTTTTATTGGCGATCCTCCCCCTCCCTTTCTCGCTCTCCCTCTCATTCGCATTCTCCCATTCTTTGTTCGAAAAAAGCTACAACAAAAGTAAACTTTCATTTTCATTCGAGCAAATCTTTTCGCATTCCTCTTCTATCTATATTTTTTTCTTTTTTGTAAATTGTTCTTTTTTGTTTATTCTTTTCTTTTTGATTTGGTAGTAAAATTATATGAATGCCGATCTGAATTATTCGATATATGTATGCATTCCGTATATATCAAATATTTCGCAAGGCAAATTGAGTTGTGCATTCGAAATTCAAATTTGTATTTGCAAAACACGTGATTTCTTGTATATCGAAAAGCGATTGAATTTAATTATAATTATTATTTTATTTTTCCTCATTTTTGTATTACTCAAATTCAAATCTAGCCTGCTTTTATTTTATATTGCTTTGAATTTATAGATTTCCTATGGTTTTTTTGATAAGAAATTAATAACATTTATGACCTAACTTTACAAAGGCAGTAAATTTGTGTGCCAAAAATAACAAAGGGAAACCCAAAAGTTATCTATTTTAATTGTCACTCATTCAACCTGGTAAAACTATGATTCACAGAGGGGAATAATATAATATGACAAAGATATAAGTCTCAGCTTGGATCAAAGGTTTTATAGAAAGAGGTGACAGGAGTATTTTTTTAAATTAATATTTAAAGACGGCCATAAAATTAGTTTGATTTATGAGTATAGACTTATATAAATTGAGGAAAATACTAAATTGTATCAAATTAAGTTGGTAAGATCTTTTTTAGCCTACAGGTTAAAGTAAAGCTAATGTCTGTAATTAGTATCCATTTTACTGACCTACGTCAATATTCTGTTTACGTCATGAGAAAGCTTAAGTATTAATTAAAAAAATAACTTCAGTAATAAAGTTAATAAGCAAACAAACATAAGAATTAAAAAATATGTGAAAATACCAACAACTTCCACAAAAATATTTAAATAACAAAACTCCCTACAGAAATTTTCAGTTAAGCTAATTTCTTTTGGAGATTATCTCTCAACTGGTTTTTAACAGGCACAAAAACTACCAGGGCAATAAATCAAATAAATAAATTCTTTAAATTTAAAAATATAAGATCTCTTGAGCGCGATTACCTCCCATTTAATTGTGTCACTTTAGCTTAATTTTTTTTTTCCTTTTTAATAACTCAGGGAAGTTTAAAAAAATATACATTTAAAAATGTAGAACGCAACGTTGTCAGCGCCGGCGCCAATGTAAAAAAAAAAAGCCAAGAGGCAAGCAATTTAAGCATTTTTTTGTTCATTCAATTTCGTTTTCGTTGACGCCAGCAGAGGTGACGGCTTCGGCTTCGGCGTCGGCGTCTCAGCGTCGCCGTCAGCGTCGCTGCATGCAATTGCAGTTTTTATTTACACTTGCGCTTTCAATGCAAATTTGCTGCGAATGCAAACAAAGTTATTGTGGCCGCCTCTGTTTAATTAATGAGAACTCTTACTTTCAAACAACACAGCAGAAGCGGCGTCTCGCTTACGTAAATTGTTTAAAAATATATTAGAGCTTATCAGCGGGCTCGCGTGGCAGCCAAAGGGGGCGACGGGGGCGCGCGGCGATTGTTTGAGCGATCAGCAAATTGCGCAATATGTTAAACGCCGCTCACCAGCCCATCATCAGCTGCGACGTGTTGCTGTAACGCTCTGCGAATCGATATCAAGATGCAGATACACAGCCAGAGCGCAGATAAGCAGCAGAAGAATAAAAAAAATAAATAAAAAAAGTAAAAAAAAAACATTTTGTCACGCGTCAACAGCATACTTAGATAATCAACGCTAACTGCCAGTCACACAGCAAGCAAACCCCACACTCTCGGACCAAAGAAATGAAGTGGGAGAAACGAAGCTTGAGAAGTTAAAAAATACTCTTATCAAATTGGAGAGAAGAAGAAGAATTCTTAAGAAATAACATCTGAAAAGATACATGTTACCCAATTTATCCTTATCCTTTCCAATATCCTTTACCAAGTTCTTATATTTCTGAAACTACAAGATAACAATCTTAAGTTTTACCATATCAGATGGCTTTCTTAAAAATTGTATATGAAAATTACACTATACAACTTTTAGTATAAATATTTACTACTATTGTCACTTAACCAAAGACAAACTAAATATTGAAATACAGGCCCTAATATGTAGGGTATTGTGAAGGGTATCATGATTTTAGTCTGAAGTTTGCAACCCAGTGATCTTATAAAATATATACTCGTAATATATTTTGCAGGTAATCTTCTATCTATTATAAGCAGTATATATAGTAAAAAATGGTATAATAAGACAACCATATTTAATAGCTTTTATAAAAAAAAAACAAATTTTTTAGAAAACAAATTATAGCCAAACTACAGTTAATACGTTATATATAAATTACTATATGCACGGAGAAATTATTAAAACTTTTCTAATGATTTCTGATTCTCGAAAATTTCAACTCTTATACAAGTAGCCCAATGCTATTGTTATACTTATAATGTATACTAGATTCGCCTTATTGAAGTTCTTTCTTTTATGTTATACAAATATTTGGTTGATTTTAAAGATACATATATTTATGCACATAAATTAAAAAGACTTGTAGAACCATAAAAAGTTCGACTTACTTTCTAATACATTTCAAATAAATATATATAATATATGCTTTGCCAAGCATCTGATCGCTTTTATGATACCCCTTGAAAGGGGAAAAAACGTAAAAAAAATAGGAGCGAGAAAGAATTATACTTATGCGGCGCACGGGGCGTATCAGTAATGGCCTTCAACTTTCAGTTAGTGGCGCCTTATCGTGCGAGACGGCGACGCTGGCAGCGCTGTCGGCGCTCAACGCTCAGCGCTCAGCTGTAAGCGAAATAGTTGTTTCCCCCCGTATTTTTTTTTTTTTGTATTTCGCTGCCGCTGCCTGCGCTCAATTTACACGTTCTAAATAGTTTGCGCAAAGCCGAAGGCAAGGGTGTGCGGGTATCTGAGAGATACTCGCAGAGTACTCGCAGATACACGCACACACACACACACACACATATGGACACTCACACTCACTTGAGCTCGAGCGATAATAATTATAAATACAAAGTAGTTTGTTGATATTTGTTGTTGCCTGACGCTGACGTTTGACGTTTGTTGATCTTCTCGTTTTTGTTGTTATTGCTGCTAGTTTTCAATTTTCGCTTTGCTGTTTATCTTTTGCTTTAGAACTTTACATGTTGGCGTAGGTTGTTGTTGTTGCTCTTGTGGTTGTTGTATTAGCGTTGTAAATTTACCGTTGCGAGTTCAACGAACGCGAAAAAAAACCTAGCTAGAAATAATGAGCGCCCACATGGTCATTACACGGCATCGCTCATACCTGTATCTGATCTGTCTCTGTATCCGTATCCGTCAGCACGAAAACTTTTGGAAATCAGCGCCCTTTTGGCGCCTAATAAATCAGAACAAAAATATTACACAAAGTAATGCGTAACAACAAGGTTACCTCAAGGTTTTTGTTATATGATTTTATAATGAATTAAATATCTTAAATATTTAAACGTTTTAAAATAAATATATAAATATCTAAAGTTTAAGAATCTTTATGGCTTCTTTGAACAATATGCCCTTCGATTAAAGCGGTTCAACTATAAATCAATGGGAATCACAGCCGAAAAGATGACTTTTCGCAGATAACCGAAATGAATATTTTAAATTTGCTAATTCTCACAGATACAGCTTCAGAAACTATAGCTACAGATACAGATAGAGAAACACACTTGCAGAAGGCAAACGAGATCAAGATTAGCGCGATCGCGGTTCACCTTGACTCAATGGTCAAATGTGCAAAATGCCGCAAAGTAAACTTTGAGCAGCAAAAGGCAACAACACCAAACGTGGCTTAAATGAATCACAGGCCGGCCAAAAGCATTTGCCAAAGGTTTGGCCAGCTTGTAAAAGATGAAGGTCACCGGTTACAGATACAGATACATTAGCAGCCCAAGCCATAGATACAGATACTGATGCAGCCGCGCCAGATCATGATTGATTGAGCGCGGCCTGTAAGTTGAGGCCAAAAACTCCATTTAGCCTTTAACTCGAGGCTTGGCTTGGCTCGGCCTGGCTAAAATACAAATAAAAAGCAGCAAAATGTTGAGCAAGGTCAGCTGTAGGAGGTTACTGGGTACTGAATACTGGAATACTGCTCACTGGATACTGGGGAAAAATGGCAAAATGGCTAATAGCTGCTCCTAACTGGGTCACGAAGCCGGATAGCAGCTACTCCGAAGTTTGTGGGCGACGTTGTGGGAGTTGGGGATATTAGGGTAATGGTAATGGGTTCGTTCGCCAAACTGATTTATGCACGTGCCCGGCGAACTAAATCAAATGTTTACCTGCTTAATTAACTCGTGGTGGGTTGGGATCGGCCTTTTAGGCCCATTAAACTGATCGATAACACTAAAAAGTGAGAGTTTTGTGTTATATAAAAGTGTTAAATTAGCAAAAAATATTAATACCATTAAGTAAATTGACTATAAGATGGTTTGTTTATTGTTTAAAGTTGATTTTGTATGTAATTAAAATAATTACAAATTAAGAAGTGAGGAATATATTGAAGAAAGTTCATATTTACAGAATTAATTGAACAACATACATATTTACAGAAAAAATTTAAAATCTAATATAAATCATAATTAATGGACTACTACTTTTTTAAGTCTTCTAAAAATTATACTGCACTCCTTCAAATATTTTGTATTTATTAAGTAACAAAACCCACCTTCAACGAAATTTTTAGCTTGAATTCACATAATATTTAATTAACACATTTATCCTTATCCTAATTAATTTGTTTACCACTTCATTGTTGCAGGCATTCATCGTTAAAAATTGCATGGATAATAAAAATAAAAGAAAAGTTGTGACAGCATTTCCAAGGCGTTTACATGGCGACCGGCAACAAGCGGGCAGATATAATAATTTAACTTGTCGCTCAATGTGTGGAATATATATATTTTTAGAGAAATGCATTATTAAGCAGCGCCGGAGTCCATTCAGCGGCGTGCCAGTGCACCAAAAAGATACATTTTGCATTTGTCAGATACAAATGTGTTAATTGCCTTGCAGTGAGTGCGTGCTAGCGGTGCCAGGAATAGAACGCCCACCCGCAAAACGGTTTCTGCCCATGCAGGCAGAGGCCGTGCCGGGATGCGCGCAGACATTAGTGCGAAACTGTGTCGAGCCGCGTGTGGGCGGCAAAGAAGTGCGAAATTGTGTAAAAGGCGACAAATGAAATTAGCCGACTATCACATACATATGTATATGTATATCACTGGAGAATCAGGGTAGGGGGAATGAGGTTCTCAGGGAGGGGGCACTGGACAGCGAGGAGAGGCCTCCATAACATAGGCTGAGTTATGATCGGAGGTGAATTGGACTTGCCACTCGTTAGCAGGTCATGATGATGTCATCGCCAACCATACGCAGTCGGACCCAATGGACAGTGAAAAAAAAATTAAGAAATAAACTTCTATTACTTTATATATACATATACTATTATTTTATATGTAAATTTAAACATTGAATCTATGAATACTAACTAAGCAAAAATAAAAATATTTCTCTTTGTGCAAAATGTTATTTTTCGAAAAAGTCTGATGCCAAATTTATGTAAAAAATAATACAATTTATAGATATTTAATTGCATATATACTAATAATAATATGATTAATAATAATATTAAGAATATTTAACAATTTTCTTAGTTCAAATACTATACTTTACATATTATTTTGTTAAAAATATTTTTAATTTATTTACTTAAAAAAATTTTACGAAAGCAACCTTAAAGAAATCAAAAAATGTAAAGTGATTTATCCAAAAACCATTTAATTATTATTAAATTTCGCAAATTTGCCATACTTTTTTGTCACAGTGCCGCCTGGGGGTTCCCAATGCTCAATATTGGTTCACCGACAGCCAACGCTTGTAACGATTACAGTTATGTTGGCTGTGAGTGCCCACGGCTACAATCGGTTGCCTGGAATCTGGAACCCTGGTAACTGGAGTCTGGCCAGCAGCAATCACTCCATCTTGCCTTGGGTTTCAAGTGCCCGAATCTGTCCGCAACTCGAGAAGCTCTGCCATTGAAATTGTCGAGATCCGCCGTGGGCAGAAAAAGTTAGCAATTCGATTTGAATGATATTTACAAGAATCTTCAGTGACTGTTCAGGGGATGTTGGTTTTTCCTGTTTGGTTTCTAATTTTTAACTTTTTACTTAAAGTGAATATAAGATTCGCGTTACAATATTCAGAAACCTAGTAAACCTTTTTATAGTAACTCTAAAAGTAATATCATTAATAGTTTAATACGTTTTCCAGATCTCTCTCTTGGTTTTATGTAATTTCAATTTTTAAAGCCTTTGGCCAACTCCCAGAAATAAAAAAGGGCATTCCCTGGGGTCATAAAAATAATAATAATAATAAAACCATATCCATCTCCAACGTTTTATTGGCTGCTAAGTGGAGAGCTTTCGTCGATCGTGCTGCCTGAATTAAACGAGGCGTATGCTTAATATATTGCGCATACGTCACGTGGCGCACAAACGCAACTCAATTAGCACAAGTTACCAAACCGAACAGAATGCATGCAAATTGCATTTATCGAAATAATCAAAAGCCAAATTCATTTAAATTTTAGCCAGCAAAAAGCAACACACACACACAGCACACAGCATAAGTGGTGAAAAGAAAACCAAAAGGAACTAAACAAATACGACTTGGCCGGCCAATTACGTCAAGTGTCTGTGGTCAGACACTCTCTGGGCAATTAAATGCGCTAATTTCCCCTTGATACTAAGCACGTACATATGTATGTATTATATTTATGCAAAAAAATAAAATACAAAAAAACAACAAGTAAGGATGATGCACAATTTCTGACAGTTTTCAGCCAGCGGCGTGGGCAGCCAAAATGCCCGGCAAAATGCTCGCCAGATTCTGTATCTGTATCTTTTTGTCCCTGCCTCGGATATTTGCAATTACAATGACACTCTGGTGTCGGTGGTGCTGATGGTGGTGGCGTAAAAGAGGGGCACCAGCAGGCAGGCAGGCCCGAGGGGCAACTTTTCGCTGACTGACCCAAATTCAACGGAACACACTTAGAAATTGTCTACGAGAGAGCAGCGACAACAACTTGGATAGCACTAAGTACACGCAAACAACATGACAAAACAAACAGACGCGCGAAGGCGTATATATCGCCGTACCTATACCTCTATATAGAGATATATATACTCGTATATGTGGGCCCACTTAAACCCTGCCAAAAGCAACCTCAGGCACAGCGGCACATGAGCAAGAACTGACAATAAACACTAAGGCAGAGAGCGCGGCGGCGGCAAAATAAACGAAAACTCTTGCCGGCTGACAAATCGCGCGCGCTTCTGCGTGGGCAGCCCATTTCAGCCTCAGCTACAGCCTCCCTCGATCCTCAGTCCTCAATTCCCAGTCCTCAGTCCTCTGGTAACGTCGATCGCCGACATGTGGCCCTAATTCATGCAAAAAAATATATGAACAGAAAAAAAAAATAATACAAAATTGAGGAAACATGTGCCACTGCCTTGAGACTGCGAAATTCCCAGGTGGAAGTGGAGGAAAAAAGGGAATTTCGGCAATAAGATTAATAGGCAAAATAATACAAATTATATCTTGCAATTATCAAATTAAGAAACATATTTAACTATTTACTTAAAAGATCTAAAATGATTGTAATCTTCCAGATGTTAAATTGGCTTAATTAAGTGTCATTTTAAAATTAAATCCTTCCTGGGATAGCTTAAAATGAAGCCTTAAAAAATCTGCAAAAATAACTAACAAGATATCGCACTGCAAGTGAGTTCTTGAGTTTTGAATATTAAGAATTATGTTAAGATCTAAGATTCCCAGTAAAAAAGGAAAGCCTAATTTTTGGCGATAGAATTTTACATCCTCTACATTGTTTTTTTTTTAGAAAGTTAATTGCAAAAATAATTATAATAATCACTGAAACTCCGAAGCTAACATAATAGTCCCAGGTTAGAATCCCGCCCTGGGGACTATTTTACATTCCCTAGGACCCTAAAAAGAAGATTACCCCAAAGCAAAGTGTAATTAACTAATAACTTAAGTAATATTAACAAATAACTAAAACCCAAAAGTAAATTTAAAGGTTTACTTACTTCATTTAAAGGTTACTTCCTCCTGGAGAGATCTAATATTAAACTTGAACACACACCCCTTAACACACCCCTTAACCGAGGGTTATAAATAGGCCAAAAGATCTCGCAACGCAAATTATAAATATGCATCCATTCAGGCAAACAAAATAATTTATGTTTTTGTTTGCAAATACTTGGGAGGTATTCGCATTTGGCATGTCTTCCGATTCCTGAGGTGGGCCCCTATATAATATATACACATACTATAAAGCTTTTATTCTCCGCTTCTCCTTTCTCCCCTTCAAAGTATTTATAAGTTGGCGCGAAATACACGAAAATAAACCAAGGGAGCAAAAAAAAAAAATGAAAACAGCGAAAAAATTCTGAGGGAGCAAGAGATCTTCTGTGTCGAAAATGAGGGAATGAGGGGCTAGATTGGCCCTGGGTTTTGGCCGATATGTGTGTCGCACACAATGATATAGCACCCAACTAATAGGGTGGAACAGAACATCCCTCCCCCCAACGGGACTCTTATACCGTCTTATACAATAACAGCACCGTTTGCGCACCATATTTACACAGTTGGTGCGAACACAACTCGCACAGAGAAAATGTTTTGCCTGCCACACACACACGCTTCATATAAATACAAATCACAATAAAAAAAAGTGTTTAATAAATATATTGCATAAATACATAAATAAATAAATAACACAGCGCAAAACGGTAACAATGCAGCGGCTCTGTGCGTTTGAGCGTTTTGGACCCACCTTTTATTATTTTAAAGCCAGCCAATCTGTTTTTCTCAAGTTTTGTTAATTTTGGTTTTTACTATTGCATTGTTCCCAAATTTTCTGTAATTCTAAGCATTTAAAATTAAAATTTTTTAACTAACTTTAAGGAGTTTATAAATAGTTAAACTGAGATAATTACTAAATAACACATATACCCCAATGCTATGTGCGATCCTTTTAATACTTAATTTATTTATATTATATTGCCTTAAAAAAGTTTACATTTTTCGAGATTTTTTGGATTAAATGAAAGTAATACTAAAATAATTTATTGATTTAAAAGTAAAGTCAAAAATTTCCAAGATCCTTTGGGTCAGATGACCTGCATGCTATAAACTCTCAATAAATCAAAGAAATACTAGTACAATATATTTCTTAAAATATGTCAACATGATCCCTAAGGTGAGATCAGTCATTAAGAATTTCAAAGAAATTCCACTTTCACTGACTGAATTTCATTTGAAAGCATTAATGTCTCGATGGGTTTTTCATAGAATTCGAATTTCGGGGGCACTAGGGCCGCCTGTAACCCAAACCCACCACCCTCTAGATAACCTTTCTTTGTGGGTTTTTTTCTTTTTTTTTTTTTTTTTGGTTTGGTATGCGATTGTTCCCCTTCATGTATTATTCGCGAGCTGGGTGGGCTGTGAAAGGGGCGTGGTTCCGCTCGTTTGCCTTTAATCTAAATTGGCACATAGTAATGAGTGTGTGTGTCCGTGCGTGCTGTGTGAGTGCGGGCATGAGCGATCGCCCATGTCTTCCATATAGAATATAGAATATACAATATATATGTATGTGCACATACATATCTCTCTCGATCTCTCTGCCTGCTTTTCGTGCACACCCTTAATTGTGTAAAATAAATTGGCGCTGCCAGCGGAGCTGTCGCTGCGCGTTTGACGTCAGCTCAAAGCTTTTTCTTTATTATTCTTTTTTTTTTCCTTTTTGTTGCTCTTTTTTTTTGGTAGCACTCTTTGTTGTTGTTGTTTCTATAATCGCGCACAGATTGTAAAAATTTAAATTTATAGATAATTTTCGCATGTTTTAGGTTTTTCGTACGGGCCCGCGTGAGTGGTCGTGTATGCGAGAACTTTTCGTGTATATTTTTAGAGATAACTTTTACGCATGACTTGATATGCTAAATTCGAAAGGGTGAAGGGGAGTGGGTGGGTAGGTGGTCGGTGAATACCTTCGGTTTACACCCCACCCATACACACAAACACACGTACCGAGAGATAATAGATAGTCGCTGGGATTGCCATTGTACCGTAGGGTTTTTCGCATACGTAATGGATTCCACTCAATCGCCATATCGAACTGTGATGTAAGTAATCCGAGGTTTTATTTTTTTCTATATGTCATGTCCCGTGTGCTTTTCACAGATAAGAAATGTCAAAAATCAGCAAAAAGTAATGTTTCGGACGGTGTAGGACAGTTGAAGGTCCCCTGAACACATATATTTTTACATCTCAAAAAAGGGGGGTTTTCAAATAGGAAAACTTGGCAGAAAATAAAAATATAGAACAAGGGTTTCTAAAAGATGCTTTGTATATTTTTTTTTACAACTTAAATTACTTAAGAATTTATTTGAAATAATATTCTTTAGAGTTAATCTGTGGAAAGGTATAATAAAAACCATTTATTGTTCAATAAAAAGAATATACGTTTTAGAAGTCGAAAGAAGAGCTTTAAAATATTAATCAGCACAGACATCCCTGTCGTAACGTCTTCAAAATCGCTAAAGCAGATCTTCAATGTAGAATAACCCAAAAGTATTATTATTATTAGTAGGTATCAAAAGTTCCATCAGTCACAAAAAAAGCCGTTCAGTTATCTTTAGCTGGCATTCTTTAGCAAGACACTGTAAAAATCGTTACAGCACACCCTAAAGATCAGGTAAGGCAAAAAGATATAGCTCGTCTTCCGGCTAAGATATAAAAGAATGCCAGAAGAAAAAGATCATTTCTGCAATTTACCCTGACATTCGACACATTTCTTGGGATTATATAACACACTCGCCGCCGGATGGATGAACTGTGCTGTGCTGATGCTTAGCTAATCGGATTTTCACTTTCAAAGAACGCGTCCAGAGCGTTTATCTGAGATTGCAGATACCATACCCTATCTCCTATCTGTCCCTTTCGTCCCCATAAAGTGTGTAGTAACCAACTGGGGCTAAGGAATGCCTGGCTGGAAATTCGCAGGAAAAATAAACCTTATCTTGTACACTTGTCCGCACTATATAGTATGTGCAGTATGCGATTATGGCACTCGGTGTATGTGTATTCGTATTACTTAATGCGCAGCACTTGGGCACTTTCGCTTTCCGTTCTCGGTACGTTTCGGTACATTTTCTGGCTTCTCCACACACAATTTCTACACCCTTTCACTTTCGACGCGTTGAGACAGGTCGTATACGTGATACGTGATGCGATAGGATGTTGGTACTAACCTTTCCCAGAGTGATTGCAGCAGCCAAAAGTTTGTGTAATCCAATTTGATGCGTTGTTTTTCTTCTATAATTTTATTATTTTTTTTTATTCGCGGCGATCGCTTTGGTGGCGAGAAGTACAGTTGGTTCAGTTTTGAATATATTTAATATATAATTTTGGATTTCTCGCTGCCCAGCACTTTTAAGCATAAAACTTTAAAATCCTATCAAGGCACCACATTTTTCTCAGCACTGATCTTTGGTGATCTGCCGCGTTATAATATTATTTATTTTATGGCTTTTTAAGGCACTGATTTCAGCACTATTTTTGTAATAAAAATTTAAGATTAGATTTTATTTATTTCATTATTTAATAGTTTGCGATTTTGGCAAACTATAATTTTAGTTAACAATTATTTATTTTTCTTGCAGATTCTTTCGACTGCAATTTCGTCGCACTTTTGTTGCAATTATTTACTGGCCCGATCCATGGGTGTAGGTGCGTGTGTGGGCGTGGGCGTGTGTGCGTGACTGTGTGTAAGAGTATGTGTGAGTTTAGAATCCGCGCAAACGCAACCCGTCCGAATCCGCCGCGTATCTGCCGCGCAACATCACAACAAAATTGTAACTAATGTTCGCTTGCCGAGAAAATAGGTTAAGAGTGCCGCGCGAAACGTGCGTCGCCGCTGGCGTCGACGGCGCTGTGGGCGCAGGCAGAGCGGCAGAGGCGATTTGTGAATTTTTTTTTGTATTTCGAGCGCACGCGAGCCCGCTGATCTCCGCACGGCAATTCGCAAAAACAGAAGAAGCGAGCGCGAATATAAAAATACGAAGAAGAAGGAAAAAAAAAACGCAGAAAAAGCAACGCAACTAGAAAAAGGCGCAGTCGGCTGAGGCAGCGACAGCAGCAGAGGCAGAGACTGAGGCAGCGGCAGAGAAGCGACGACGACGCGACCTACCAACCGACTGAAGCGGCGGACGCGAACCAAATTGCCAAAAACCTTGATACCGATCGCCGCTCGCAAACACACACACACCCTCACAAGCACTCACGAGCAAACTTTTGCACAAAAGAGCGCCATTTCTCTCGGTCGCAATGTGTGCTCTCTCTCACAATTCGCACAGCATGAGCAGAAAGAGAAAGAGAGTGAGCGTGAAAAGCATAAAAGCGCAAAATGTTTGCCAGTTCAACATAATGTTTGCAAAAAAAAGAGCAAAAGATGTATCAGTCAAATTAATAACAATTAACAAGGAAATTTGTAACAAATGGAAAATATCCAAATGTTGAAGTATTTAATTTAATAAATGTTTCAATACTGCGAATTCTTAGTGATTTTAAAAAATATAGCAAATAACAATATTTTTAGAAAATTATTAGAAATTAAATAAAAAACGAAACAACTAAATAAAAGCTTATACATACATACATATGTAAAAAAGATTAAGTTAAAGGAGACTTTTCTAAAGGGAACAGTATTTTAAGCTTTAAAAATTCGTTCTTTAATGACCCGCAAATTCTTCAACATTTTGTTTCATCTATGTATATTTTACCAGATTATTTTTAAGCGCTGTATCAATAAAAAAATAGACCTCTTTGATAATGCATTCCAAGTGTACATATGTAAACTTTTTATAGTTATGAAAACATAAAAAATACTATAAAAAAATACTGTAATAAAAATACTGCATATGAATTAAAAAGATCACTGAGATGTGACTTTAGATCATAGAATGATATTTGAATTTTTAATGATGTTAACATTTCAGCAAAAGCTGGTAAAAAAGAAAAGATTAGTGAATTCTTTAATAAAAGAAGATACAAAATAGGAAACTCATTTTAAAAAATTTTTCTTCATTTTATTAAGTACTCAATTTTAGTAAATAGGAAATAACAGAAAAAGACTACAAATTTTGCAAAAAATGTAAAACAGCATCGAAAGACTTTAAGAAACTGACGACTGCGCAGCAGCAGCGACGCCGGCAGTGATCGTTCGCTCACTGTTTATCTGCCTCTATCTCTTTCGCTCCCTTGTGTTTCTCCCTCTCTCTCTTCCTCTGCCTGTTGCTCTGTAAAAATGCGCTCGCCAAATTAGATTTTATGAGACAACAAAAACAGCAACAAAGCGGTATCATGGTATGCACATAGCGTCATCATCGTTACTGCTACAACCCCGCGGCGCCCCCTCCACCCAAAGGCTCCTGTGTGTGTGTGTGTAAGTGTGTGCTCGTAGGGGCGCAGCCCAAAAACAAAACAACAATAAAAAAGCTTGCAATTTTTTGGCCAATTTTTGGCTGGCGTGCCGAGCTCACGTGTGTGTGAGTGTGTGTGCGTCGGATTGTCGTTCGTCGTGTTTTTTCGCATGTTTGCATGGGTGTGTGTGTGTTTTTTGGTTGCTCGTATTTTTTCGGCAAATGTTGCTGTTTGAAGGTCAACTTTACGACCCATAAGCACAAAAAATGTGTGTTTCTGATACCCTTGACGAGGGCATTTCAATTTCGAACGCAATTTGGTACATTTTAAAGTCTCTTATCATCAACATTTATAAGAAAGGGAGGGGGAAGGGTGAAGACTGGAATTACAAGTACATTTTAAAAGACTTTATTGTAATTTTTATATTATCGCATTATTCTGAAAATAAACTTCAATAAACTTCAATAGTATTGAGGTTTTTGGAATCCTCCCTACGTAATAAATATTTGTGTTATTTATTGCTTATTTCATTAATCTGCAAGGGTATTCAAATCTTCACTTGGCCCTCATCCGCCGTTTTTTGCCATGGTTTTTGTTGCGCCTGTTTTATATGGCGTTAGTTGCGTCGCAGTCGCAGTCACCGTCGCAGTCGACGCCTTTTCTGTGTGTTGCCTTTGTTGTTGTTACTTTATTTTTGGCACACTCGGGCGTAAGGGTGTGTGTGTGCGGGCTGTGCGTTCGTGTGCGAGGCAAGTTTACATGCGCGTGTAGGGCTCACTTTGCTGATTTTTTAACGGCCGGCGTCTGCGTCAACATCGCTGCCTTGATCAGGCACTCACACCAGCGCACACTTGTTGGCGAGCCCAATTTGTTGTAGCTGTTAGTGAATTTAATACATAATACACACATGTGCGAAACATGTGTGCGAGTTTGATTGTTGCTGCTGCTGCTATTTTTTTCTGTTTTTTTTTCTCCTATAAATTTAGAATTTTTTGCATTTTTGATACACAGCGAAAACTTGCTCTGATCTAATTTAATGACTATATCTCTCCTATTCCGATGTCTGTCCAAAATATCAACTAAAAATCACTCGATATGCATTGCTTTATGAATGAACCGCAAATCTGGCAAATTATTTTTGCGTGTGCGTGCTTGTGTTTATTGTGATAACGGTAAAGATAATCTGCGTGCGTGGGTCGAAAGCGTAATCTCAAGGGCCCTACAAATATTTTGGTTTTATTTTTTTGTGGTCTTTTATCATGATTTCGGAGGAATTTATCTAACCGAACTTTTTTTACGGGCCGTGTTGTATGCACACAATTGTTATGTAATCGCCTGTTAATTTACTTGTTTGCCTAACTAATTTGTAAGCGAGGCCCTATCTTTCAAGGCAAACTGAGGAAGTTCTTTACCAAGTATGTATATATGTATGTACATTAGGCGGATTCTTGTTAAATGGAATAAATAATACTGATCTTTTTCGAAGCTGAAAGTCCATGACTAAAAGGGCTCCGAGCTTAATATTCATTGCCCAACACTGATTTTCACATATTTTGATACCACATTTTTGGGGGAGTTATTAATGTTGGATTATTATATTACTCATATTTGATGTTTCTTTAGTATAAGAAACCAAATCCAAATCTTCAAAATGTTGATTTATGTTGGTAAACCAAATTATTATTTTTCAAGTTAAAACCATTATTAAAATGGTTTGTAATTATAAAAAAACTTTATCAGTATACAATATTTAAATGGGACTATAACGAATATTTTCAATTCCAATTACAAAAGTTATCGAGTGTCCAAAGTGAGTACAGTTCGATTATTATGGGATTCCTGCTTATCAATGCTTTTTAAAAATTATCTTGGGCTACTGTTGGTTACTAATGTTGATATTATACTTGCAAATATACTTTCGTTTGCAATAAATATTGACCTGTAAAGCAAAGTAAAACGCTTTAATCACTCGCTTCGGGTACTTTCTTAAGTGCTCTCTTATCAGGTCCTCTTCTACTGACCCTTTGCCTGATCGCTCGTTCGATTGATCGATTGATCGCTTAATGTAACTGGGGCTAAAGCTCGGCAATCATCAATCACTTTTGATTAGGCGCTATAAATACGCATTATTATCGGGCGGGAGCTCACACACACACGCACACAGTAATAGTCGCAGTCACGCAGTCACTTCAATTACAAGTCACAGCTTTTGGTGTCATCGTGACAACTTTACTTTTTAGCACGATCCGCGAGAGAGAGAGAGACACATAGAGCAAGAGCGAGGGAGATAAAGGGAGAGCGATATTATTACCGTAATAACCGCGACAATTGAGTGCGAAAAATCCCATGTGATTAGGAGAAGAATTACAACCGCATGCCGCTTAGAAAAGAAATCAACTGAACGAACCGATGCCGGCAGCGCTTGGGCAGAGCGTCGGCAGAGCAGCGACGGCGGCTGCGAAGCCAGCGGCGCTGTTCGCATAATCGAGAAGAGAAGAAAAGAAAAGAGCGGCGAATTATTAAATAAACAAACGCACACACATACAAGCAGTTATGCGAAAAGCGCAAAGGAGGAGAAAATAAAGAACGGTATTTGCGTCGCAGGCAATGCGGGAAAGAGATAGCCCTATAAAGAGCAGCAGGCTCTCCGTCTATCTCTCTATCTTCCATCATCTGCTCTCTTCTCGACGAGCTTTATCAAAGGAATGATCGGCAAGAATGAGGACAAGAATTAGGACATAGGGCAAAGGCGAATAGAAAAAGAGCGCAAGGAGAAGAGATTACGTTTAATGGGCCAAAGCTGAAAGAAAGATATGAGGAAATACGCACTAAAACAATGAGTAGAGAACAATTTAAAAATCTACAAATCAGTTAAAATTTCCTAAGGGAACTTTGTACATTTCTAATCTATAATTCAAAGTAGTTTTACTGGTTTTAAGTTTAAATTTTGGTTTACGTGCAAATGTACCAGGTGCGCACTATGTACACTCTACGTATACGTAATCTCTTAAATTTTTTAATGACGTACCAAGTTTTTGTTTGTAGATTGTGATTGAGCGCTAATCTATCAGTTGAATTTTTATTTTTGGAGACCACCTGCATGAATTTACTATATGAGAATTATTATACATACATATATTTTTCAAAATATTACTTCTTTACTAAAGATATCTGAGGACTATAACCAGACTGTCCCGACTGAGGCACGTGAGCTAGAACCGCCTCAAACCCGATACCTTCCACGTCGGGCGTGACTACCATAAATTAGCGACCATTAAATATGAGTCCCACAAACATCGAAAATCCCCTTAAAAGGCAGTTAGACCGATCAGCGGGCGATCTGATCGATCTGGGTGTAGTGGAGTGATCGGATCCGAGTGGCATGAGTATCGATCGCATCGGTAGCCTGGCTGGCACTTGCAGTTCAAATTGCAATTCGCATTTGCCGGCGATGCCTTTTTGAGGGTGGCGCAGCTGCCTTGACACACTCGCCTCAAATTTAACCTGTGGCGCATGCGTCGTGCCAAAAAGTGCAGTAAACTATAAACAACAACAAGCAACAACAAAAAATTACTAAACAAACCAAGTATTTTTGTTAAAGTTTTTCGTCAGCCAAACCTTCTGGCGCCCATAAACGGCAATTCTCTTGCCGTCAGTCAGCTTACAACTTCAGGAGCACAGTAATCACTCCTTAGGAGGGGAAAATGCATACATAAGTAGTAGTTAAGGGTGAAACCTGTAATTATCTGTAAGCTTATATATTAAGTTGAAAATATTATTTTTTTTAATGGTTCAATTTAACTTATGAAATTTTTGCAATATATTAGATTGTGCTATAAAAATTTTTAAAAAGTTTTATCGGTTAAAGGGAAACATGGATCAAAAGACATCGGCAAGTAATAATTAATTAGAAATTTTAAAAGAAACTATGTTTCTCGTATCTTTTAGGTAATTTTTTAAATATTTTTATTAATATTACTATTTGTGGAATACTTAACATAAAATCGAATATATATTCCTATTTCTTTATCTTTTAGCCAGATATTATTACACATTTTATGATATCTTTTAAAATTAAAAACCTTAATGTGTATTAAATCTGTAATATTTTGTTTAATGAAGTATATTATCAAATTAAGTTTCATTTTGAATGTAAATATACTAAAATATATTTACTGTATTAAGCATTTACTGTAGTAACATAATAAAAGCTTTAGCCAAGACAATGCGAAATAACAAAAACCATATTTTGAGCGTGAGAAACTGTTACGACCCGACCATATACATATACATATATATTATAAACCCAGCAGATATAGTGGCCGCTGATAGGCGATCCAAAGTTCACACTCAACCCAAAAAAAAAAAAAGAAAAAATAAATAAGGCGCGTGGGTGGCGCTGTAATGGAATATCAGAATATCAGTGGGTCGATGGGTGGTAAAAAGCCATAAAAACAAAATAACAAAAAAATGCGTTCAACACTCACGTACTTGGGGCCCAGAGATATGGGCAAAAGTGAAAAAATTCACTCGATCCGCACGAAAAGATAAATAAAACAAACTGTGGCATGCAGCATACAACAAATAACTGGAGTATGTGTAAAAAGTATTTAATTAAAAAGTATTTAATTGCAAATAATTTCACATAAAAAGCAACACCTAATGAGTAGACACACTTTAAAATAAATCAATAAGACTTTTGTAAAGATATAAGGCTTAAGGTTTGAAGAAGAAGATATTAAGGAATTCAATGCTTAAAATATTTGCAGTATTATAATTGTTTTGAAGTAAATTGTAACTTTGAAAGAGCCAAAAAATAAGATCCTTAAAGGTTCCTTAAAGAACATTATTTTTTCTCGAAGACTTTTAAAATTTTCTATTCATAGCTTTACCAGATATAGATATAACTCTGTTTTCAGTGCCCCAATCGGTAGCTTCATATTTACATGGCTGAATGGGTTTCTGGTCAGACTCGTCGGCCGCAGAAAATTTGGCGTGTTTATACAAAAAATTTGAACAAATCAGCGACAGGAAGAAAACAACTGATAAATTTGTAAGCGAAACGGAATCAAATCAAATGAAATCAAATTAGCGCCTCGCTAATAAGCCAAACAGTATGGTCTCACTCAATGGAATTTCTAATTAACTGACAACATATTTATTTATTGTCAAATATACATTCTGGCCTATACCATTTGGCCATGTAACAATGCCCAAATACACACGCACACACAGAGGCGCCTAACCAATGCGTACAATCAAAGCCTAAATATCATGAATGTTTAATTTCTGGCCAGAACACGAATATATATATCGCTCATTCGCATGGTAAATAAACTTTTGGCTGCCAGCGTATTATTACATTCATCAATGGGGGAAACTCGGAACAATTTGGTAGGGTCAATGTAAGGTAAACATCCACGAAATTGCATTGGACAATTGTTTTCCAAAAAGTGAGCAGCACGACGACGATTCATTATGGCAAATATATGAATTCTGGATGAAGCTTTAACTTGTGTGCCTCTGGAGGAAATGCTTATAGAGAGATTTTGGTAAAAGTTAAAGTTAAAGTTATAGGTTGTTATTATAAAAAGATGATTAACTATTTTAAAATAATTTAATTGCAGAATATATGTAAAACTCATTAAGAAAACGAAAAAAAATAATTTTTTAAAATTAAAAATTGTTATTGCTGCTTAAACTTGCTTTAAATATTTATTCTTGTTATGTTTTTACCAAATTTGTTAATAAATATATTAGTTTCTGTTTAAAAGTAAAAGATTAAAGCTTAAAATCGACTTAAAAGCATTGCTAAGCAAGTATTTTGTTAAATATAACAACCAAAAGCCAGTAAAAGCATTAAAAGTGTACATTTCTGACACTTCACAGCTCTTCATGAATTTAACATTTTTGTAAATTTCCTTGGGAATTCAGGTGCGAAAAATGTGCTGAACAATTAAATAAATTCTAGAGACATTTCTATTCAGAAGAGCTAGAAACAATAAAATTTTATATATATTTACATACGCGCGGACAATTGCACAAAACGAGTTTATATCTACAACTATTTTGATATGGGCCAACATTATTTTTATTTGAATAAAATCAACAAGAACATTTTTTTGGGGGCCGGCTGAGAAAAAGACAACAAATAAATATATATAAAAAATGTCTGCCGTTGTCGTAGTCCCCCGACGAGGCTTTTGAAAAATGTTTTTACAACATTTGTACCTACACACAAACACAAACACACCCACACACACACACACATACACACTCACAACTAAGTGCTTGTGCAGAGCATTGCATATTTTAAGGCGCATTTGGGGGCCTGGGAATTCCCCCCGAGGCGAGAGCAATAAATAAACGAGAAAAAACATACATCTGCTTGTTTAATTTAATTTTTAATGCCCACAAAATATGCATAAAATATTAAGCGTGCGGTTTTTGTTAAAGCTCTCTCGCTGTTCTCATTTTCTTTTCCTTTTTTCCATTTTTTTTTTTGGTTGTGTCTTTTCTTTTGGCATCGGGGAAATTTGCATTTTCCGTACCGCTTTTGCAGGACTCGATGGCTCTCCGGCCGGAAACCGAGCACAAATACAAACACAAATAGGCCCAGACCAGAACGAATTCAATAACCCGTGTGGCAATGCGAAAATTTGCCATGTCCAGCGTGCAATGTGCAATGTGCAATGCGCACATTAAAATCAATTAAATGACAAATTGAATTTCGGCAAAAAATGGCGGGCCATAAAAATTACATGTCCTTCTGCCGGGAATTGCAATCAACGCGTCATCAGGCAGCGCGAATGTCAATTTAATAACTCCAAAAACAATGACCATAAAGACCCCGGCCGCGTGTCCCATGTTTTCCCTGCTCCTCCTTTTGCCGGAGTCCTTACTGTACGGTCTGACACTGTCCGCGGCACTCTGCCCTGGCAAATTAACACAACAATGTTGGCTCATTAACAGCGCCCAGTTGGCCACCCAGCAACCCAATACCGATCCTGCCACCCACTCCAACCCATTCTCATTCCCTTTACAACTCCACACAAAAGTTGGGCAAATAATTAAAAAACAATGCGTGAAATGGAGTCGCAGCGGAGACAAGGTACTGACAGATCAAAGCCCAGCGACAAAGGAGTCAGGACACTCTCAGGAATAAAAGGGTTTACTCGAATAGAAGTATGATTGTACAACTATTTATTACAAATTAAAAGAAGAATATAATTATGTTGGTCTTGAGAGAATACAATATAAAATTATGCTTACTTTTGCATTGCAAATATATTATTTATTGTATATTACTAATAAATACCCTTCACTTATTATGGAAACCAAACAGTCTTAAAATATTCGTATTATTCTTGTATCTTATTAACATTTCATTGTCAGTGTAGCGATCTGAGCTGAATCAGAGCCGCTCAAATTATGGCGTAATTAAAAGTCGGCAGGAGGCCGGACATCTCACTGTCCTCCACTTCAGTCCTCGTCCTGGCCTTCAATTGAATCTCCAACGTTTTTACCGCAGGAGGCAATCGACGATTGCTGTAAATCCCTGTAACCAATAAAAGCAAAAAAAAGGAGCGAAAAAAATGAATATAAAAGGATACAAGCAATGGCAAACAGTTGCCGTTTCACTTCCGCATCCTCATCCTCATCCCCATCCTCATCCTCATCCGGATCCGGACAAGTCAAGTGACGCAGGCGGCCGGTCATTAAAAATGCTCCACAATGCCGGAGCGAAAATTGACTTTAATTCCATTGCATTTAATTGTCAGCACAAGAGATTTCCAATTGCGCCCGCCATGAAAATCGTTTATTATTTATGGTTTTTCATGCCCCGCAAAAACGCCCAAACACACACACACACACACACACACACAAACACACACATTTCACATTTCCATATACACGTGGATGACGCTCTGCTGAGCATTATCGAAAATTTGTCAAAGTTATAGCAAGTAATTGACTTTAATGGCTTTTCAATTTGCCCCACACACCCACAAGCACAAATAGGATCAACAAAAAATATACAATTGCACGTCAAAGCATTAAATTATTGTAATAAATAAAGAACGATATTGATGTGCAATAAATAAGTACAATAAAATATCCGGAATTCAAACAAAAAAATGGCTTGGTTGCCATTAAAAGTCAATGTAATTTTATTTTGCAGGTGAATCTTGATTGAAATGAATCCTTTTAACTTTACTTATTGGGAAAAATTTTAAGAGAATCTTTGGTTTAAGCAACCTAAAAAAAACAGGTATTTTATATGATAATCTTATATATTTTCCAACTTTATATTTTCAACATATTATAATATGTTTATTATATTTCTATTTACTTTTTTACTTATTAAAGAAATTTTGAGGAGAATCCTGGGTAAATTTTAGTTACCTAAAATCAGGTAATTTATATTTCAAATTCAGCTTTTAACTATTTATCTTTTTATCATTTACTGAAGAAGTATTACATTAGTTACTTTAATTCAGATATCTGATATCTTGATTATTGCTTTTAGCTTTTTATATTTTCATCATTAAGAAAGTAAGTAAATTTCCTGATTTATTTCAATTTACACTTAGTATTTACAGCTATTTATTATTGCGAATGTTTTTTGTAAGCTCTCAAATTAGACAATAAATTTCCGGGTTCTATTTTTTTAAAAAGCAATATATGTTTATCAATTATAAATCATGTTAAATGTAAATAACACGAGTGAAGTCATTGTTGCACCTAAAAATATGTTTCTATGACCAATTGCAACAAATTAAATTATCCCCCCAAAAAAAAGGTAATTACCGTCCATTAATAAATGAAATCTCGATAGCAATGCACTCGCACTCGGATGTAACCAGCGTGCTGTGTAATATTTATTTATTGCTGCCCAGTTAAAGCCATAAATTCTTGGCGGATCTCGGCGGAAAGGGAAGTTGGCAAATAAAGCTCTAGCATTTCCATGAAGGATATGGAAAGTCGGAAATTTACATTGCAATGTAGCCAGCTGCTGGTTAGAGTGATGCATAAATTTTGCAGATGCGAGAAGCTGCGGGGTTAAGGCGGGGGCTAAGGAGCCCGGCAGGAAGCAGGGGCAAGGCTGCGCCAAAGCGACGCCGCAGTGAACTTCCGCTTTGTAGCCAAGGTTGCCTTTTTGGCCAACTGGCTGGCCCAAAGTCTGACAGTCAGCCAGCGCAGCTTTTGTTGACTTTTGTGTGGCTTAAAAGTTCGGGGGGGCTGAGCGTGAGACTTGTAATTGTGAAAGCAAGAGGATAGCTATAAGTCGTTTGCTAAATAAAACTAATAATTAATGTTTATGTTAAATTAAAGGCTTGGAAATGATAAGCAAACTATCTTAACCAAATTTCTTAGGTTAGCATCTAAGCACCCATTCAAAGATATATCTTAGGCTGTCACCAATAAACATAAATTACAAAATAGGTTTGATTTCAATATGTTGCAGTTATTATTTCTTAAATAAAATTATTTATTTATATTACAGCTAAGATATACTACTCCTTTAAGTATCCCTTTAAGCAATCTCTACAATCCCGAATCGCACTGTAACCACAACCTGGAATGTACTATAAAAACAGTTACCATATGAGGGTGGAATGGGCGCGTCTAAGCCGCGATCTATTCGCCCGAAAAAGCACTGAACTGTGAAATTAAACTACGCAAAAATGTTCAACTTTTTTTTCGAACCTTTTTATCTTTTTTTGTTTTTGTTTCTATTTTTTCAACGAGAAAACAAAAGGCTGATGATTTCAGACCGAGATTGTTACGTGGTGAGAGATGGTGGGGGTGGCTTATGTAAGCCCACGTGCTTTAGGGCCCGAACCCTAATTTCAGTTAGGGCAATAAATTTAACTATTAATATCTGTTCAATCAGGCAAATTTGCCTTTAATCGGAGGCATCTACGAAGCCCGCATCTCAGAAATGCGAATGCGATTCATTCGCCCATAAAAAATGCGAAAAACCTTAAGCGAAGGCGGCCGGCAACAACAATGCTGCCGTAAATTAAATGGCCCGCTCTCATTTTTCCCAGGAACAGTGGGGCAAGGTTATTGTAAAAGTTTATTTAAAATCTATATAGATGAAAAAATTTATTATAAAATTTTAGTTTTTATAACTATATTTTTGTTTCAAGTGTTGTTTTAGGACGCTCTTATTTTCCCAGAAACACCAGGGAAAAGTTTATTGAAAAAGGTTTATGAGAATCCATATACATAGATAAGTATGTATTATAATATTATTTTTTTTTTATATAATTTTAAGGTGTTTTGCTATCTTGCTCTCTGTGTTATTTAAGATGCATTGAAATTTTATTTATTTACTTTTTAAGTAGTTATTTAAATTCTTTTTAAAGTTTAATAACCTTTATCATTTTCCCTTTGTTTTTAGATTCTAACTATATATTTATTATCTTCACAATATTTGTAATATAATATAATAATATGAGTTCAACTTAAACTTTTCGCTTAAGTTGATTTTAATAAGTAAAATTAATATCAAGGGAAAGCTAGAGGGAAAATTTAAGTTAATTTAAATAACTAAAGTTTATTTTTATAATACGAATCCGGTTGCCTATAAATTGCTACAAGATCTATAAAAAAACGGTATATATTACATTTTTTTAAAAACTAATAGTTATTTTTTTATTCCTTTTTTTTAAAAGATTCCTTCTAACTATTTTATTTAAAGTTAAAAAAGATTTACAGACTATGTTCTACCTGATCCAAAAAACCAATTTTAAGTAACTTTGTAACCACTGTGCCAAGTCCATAATCACTATCAAGTGACGGCGCTACCTTGACCCCGAGAACGCCAAGAAAAAAAAACGAACGAGAGAAGGAGGAAAAATAAAGAAACGAAAGAAAACAAAAGCGATGGCTGGGAAGCGGGTGTGAATGCGAAAACGGGATTGACGAACTGAATGGCTGAATGATCGTCTGGCCGAGCGACCGACAGACTGACTGACTGATTGACTGATTGAGTGAGTGAGGAAATTGTGGGTGGCTGAGGGGAGCTGCAAATGAGCGAAACGTGAGTCAGCCAGGCCCATGATGATGGTAATGCGGCAACAATAACGATAAAGCCTTTGCAACAGCAACAACAATGCCAGCGACCTTCAGGAGGAGGAGGAGGAGGAGGAGGCTGTCAGGAGTGGATGGTGCACAGGTCTGTCTGCTGTGACAGACAACTTCGATGCAACGTCGGCAATAGCATTGTTAGGTTTATGCCTCTGCCTTTGCTTACCACTTCGTTTAGGCCAGGATGTTTTGGCCCTGAAAATAAAAATAGAATAAATAAAACAGAAAACGGCGCCTAGCAAGCTTTGTTTGTTGCTTCCTGACACGTTCTCCTCAGCAGGAAGGGCAAACAAAGAGCGAGGAACTTGTTGCACTCAATTAGGATAAACACTCAAAAAAAGAACTATGTTTAAGATGTCAAATAATTCAAGAAATGATATTATATGTCTACACATTACAAATATATTTATTTGCCATTAAAATATATATTTTTTAAAGTTAAGATATTAAAAAAGATATTTAAATATATACCACGAAATAGAGAGAGATATTTTAAGTTAGTCTCTTTAAGTTTCAGAGGGAAAAATTGGTCAAGAATAAATAAGATACATTTAATATTAAGTATTCAACAAGTTCTTATACCTTTTTGAATTTTAATTTTTTAAGTTTTTTATTGATGTCCCCAAAAAATTGGTTCGAAATAAATAAGATACAATTAATATTAATTATTCAACAAGGTCTTATAACTTTTTGTACTTTAATAATAAATTTTTTAAGTCTTTTATTTATTTCCTTATCTTTTAAATACCTAAAAACTAGTCTGTTAAAATTGTATAAATAAAATAAACAATATATTTGAATGGCTTTTAATACCCTTATTTTTTCATGTGCAAAATGTAGCTAAACTAAGAGGCAAAGTCAGACCTTTACAGCTTGAAATGTAGCTGCTTAACTTGGCTTTCGGCTTGTGTTTACTCCCCAGCATCTCTTCATCACTTCACACCACTCCCCCCGTTGCCGTCTCCATTGCTGGTTGCACTTTATGAATGATGCGCAGCACGTGCCGGCAGCAACATCAGTAGCTACATCAGCAGCAGCAGCAGCAGCAGCAGCAGCAGCAGCAGCAACATCAACAGCAATTTCAGTTCACGCTACAATTTGCAGCTTAATTATTTTGGCTTCGTATCTTGGCTTGGTTTTTTTTTGTTTTGTTTTTGGGATTTGTTTTGTGGCTGATTTGGGCTCTGATTGCCACTTTTACACGGCTCATTGGCGGGCACGTGTCGGCAATGGCTTAATGCTGCTGCTCCGCCCAACGAATTGACCTTAAAAAAAAAAAAATATTGGCAAATCGCTACGAGCCACATTTGCGAAAAAATTGGCTAAATTTCAGTTGGTTTATTTGATCTAGAAAAAAATGTTACAGTTGGTTTATTTGCACAGCTGGCAATAGAATATCGTTTGATATGAAATCTAGCAAAATTCACAAAGAGAGCTCTTATTTCTTTAAGTTTTATTAAACTAAATTTTTTATAAGGAGTGATATGTGCTGGCAAATGAAACTAGTTAATTTTAATATTAAATTAAATATTATTAAATTATTAGATTAATATTAATTTTAGCCTTTTCTTGGCTTTTTTTAAATGAAAATTGTAAGACAACCCCCTTATAAAAATTAACTTTGACACCTAATAAATTACTTAAGAAATCAATATTTGTCAGTATTTGTTCTTGCAGCATATTCCTTTAATTGCTGTGATTTATGATCTCCGATTAGCAGCTTCCATTTATCATCTTGTTGCAATCGAGCTCATCTTTCACTTGTAATAAGCGTTTAATTTACAATCAATTGAGCTTCCTTTTTTGCACACTCAATCGCTTCGCTTTTTCTTTGCTTTTTTCTTTGCTTTTTTCTTTGCCATTGTTATCCCTAAGTGACCACAGACAACAATAATGGCATTGGCGAAAAAACCAACTGCTGGCTCACTGCTTAAGCTGGATATTAATGCCCAGTCATATGGCTATTAGCGGCTGCCGCGTCTTAACGCAAGCGCAACGCTCGGCCAATTACACATAAATTAAGCGCGGCTTACAGCTAATATTAACTGCTAACTGGCAAGTGCAAATCCGATATATATATATCTCTATATCTATATATATATATTATCTGAACAACCGTTAAGTGTCTGCGCTCAGACAGGCCAGAGGCAGGTGGCTGCCAAGGGATATGTGTATCGAGGAGATTATATGCGCGCTGATTATACGTTAAATCGAGATTGAAGTGTGCACAAGCAGACGGTGTAAGAAAAAAAAAGAAAACAGAAAACATAAAATAATAATCATAATAATGAGCAGAAGGTACCAAATAGTGAAAAAACCAACAACTAGAAGCAAAGGCAGCCAAGTGCAGCCGAGAGTTAACTCATGAAAAATCCACTGCCGTAAAGTAAGCAAAAGCCCTTCCTATGTTTTACCTTACTCCCTGATGACTCGTGACTTCCAGTTTGTGGGAATACCCTTTCTTGGAATAGTTCCAGTTGGAAATATAATTTCCAAGGGAATATCAAATTATAAAATTCAAAGTTTTTATATAATTTTTTTTTTATGATTTATAAAAATTCATTTAAGGTATACATTGCGTATACGTAATTTTATTAAAATTAATTTACATTTTTTGAATTAAATGTTGCCTATAGAAAATATATTATTTGGAAAAAAACGTTAGATTTTTAAATGCATTTTTTATAAAATATATATAAACTTAATTAATATATTTTCTTTTGTATAAAATGTTCTAACTAAATATGTTTAAATTATTATATTATATTTATAGTTTTATTATAAGTTTGATGTAATTAAAGTCACTGAAAATAATGTATTATAATTCTTATATTCTATAGAGCAAATATTTAATTTTTATGGTAAAAAATTCTCAGGCTGTCTTGGAATATATTGTCCTAAAACTTTTAGGCTAAAAGTGGTATAATTGTTAATTAAAAATAATTCAAATCTTAATAATGTATAACAATCTATGTAATATTCTATAGGGTATTCCAAGTTCCTTTATGTCCTGTAAAATAGTTTACCCTTTTTCTTTCTTATTGATGGATTAGCCAGGCAGGTTTCTGTGCCTTTTGCTGGCTGCAGCTAAAATATATATATATATATATATATATATACATATATGTTGGCTTGTGCTAGCCTTGCCTTGCATCCATCCTGCCGCCCTTTTGGGCCCCTCGACTGGCGTTGCATGTGCAGTTTTTTATTTTTTTTTTCATCTTTGTTCTTTGCATTTCTTCCTTCTGTTTAGAGATTTTTTTTTCGGTTTACCCTCTGATATTTCACTTGATGTATGTTTTTTTTATTTTTATTTTTATATTAAGGCATTCCGTTTCGGTCAGCCAAGAGGAGTTTGTTTTTGTTTTTGTGACTGAGAAAAACACTAAGAAAAATCGATTTCAAGGAATTTTTAAGTGAATGAAAAGTGAATTCAATAAGTAATATAAATTCTATTTATTGATAATATTTTAGGCATATAATAAAGCCTTAAAAAGCGGACAAAAATATATTAATGAGAAGTTATTAATTTTAAACTGTTGGAGGTTTTTCAATAAATAATATAATAGTTTCTATTTTTTTCGAGTTAAAATTTTAAACTAGCTTCAGTTAATATTTTTGTTTACTATTTGAGAGTCTTTTTTTTGCAGTGCTTCAACTGGCAACCAGTGAGCAGCAACTAGCAACTTGCAACTGCAACCGCTTTTGACCCGCGAAGCGTGTCGTGGCGCCAGCGATTATGTTTGTTTATATGCCTGCTTTGGTTGCTGTTGTTTCCGATGTTGTTGCTTTTGTTTGTGTTGCTTTTGTTTTTTTTTTTTTTTTTGGATCGCTGCTTTACTGTTTTTTAGCTGTTGCCACTGTTGTTGTTAGTATTATTATTATTATTATTAACGTTGTTGCTGTTGTTTTTGGCACGCTGCAACGATTTTGATGGCGCGCATTACTTCAGCACCGTTAAAAATATTTACAAGCCGCGTTAATTCTTAAAGCGTGGCCTTAATTTGATTAGCTTGGATTTGCTTGGCTTAGCTCGCCGAGCCCCAGACACTGTCCAGTTGGCTGCCTTTAAGGGTCTGGTCTGGCATTATTTAATTTTTTTTGTTTATTAATTATTCACCAAAAGCTGGCAGTTTTAGTAGAGTTACTAATGCAATTAGCACAATTTAAGGCAGGCAGAGAGCGGGGAAGAACTACATATAAATAAAAATATTAATCAAGAAATCTCATAATTAGGTATTTTTTTTATTACAAATAATAGCACCTTTCGAGAGAGGTGAGAAATGTTTATGTTTATTTCCGGACTTAAGATGTTTATGAATATCTTTAATAAAGCGTAGAATATTTGTTAATATTAATTTTAATCTCTTTATAACCGAAATCAATGATTAAGAACTATATTAAAATAAAAAATATAAATGACTTTGGCTTAATAATGTAATTTTTACAGGCTTAAACTTATTTAAAACTCTATAAAAGATCTAATCTTTAATTTGAGTTTATCTTTGTTTCAAAGTTTTTTTTATTATAATGCCTGTAAGGTGTCCAAAAAATTATAAAAACTACTGTTAACCAATTGTAATTTTACAAAGTAAATTTTACAAGCTTAAACTTATTTAAAGCATTATAAAAGATCTAATCTTTATTTTGAGCTTATCTTTGTAATAAATGAATATTATTATATATGTTAAATGTTCAAAAAATTATAAAAACAACAGTTAACCAATCTGATAAAGATACAGATAACGATGAGGCTACTGCCTATCCGCTGCATTTACAGTCATTCCCAGAAGCAGAAACAGCTAACAAATAAATCAAAAGATTATCGCTCACGCAAATCGCAACTATCGAGAATCGAGCCCCAAAGAATCGATGACCAGAGACGCGTCTTGGCTAACACCTAGAGCAAGGAGCTGGAGCTGGAGAATAGGGTAAGGCCAACGCCATTTGGCCATTCAGAGTGCGCACATATGGCCAAAATGGCCGCGGCATATTTGGCCACGTTGCACATTCGGCCCAAAGTTAAAAGTCAAATGTGAGCTTGAATTACCAGTAACAGCAGCTGGAGAGAAAATGAGAATTCTCGGGGATTTATGAGAGGCATGCAAAAGCAAAAAAAATAAAACAAAAAAAAAACCGGCCCAGGAGGCCAACATGGCCAAGTGAGGGGAGGGCCAAGACTGGCCTAGGGCGACGTCTAACCAAATACGAGTAAGACTGGCAAGTCAAGTGGCGTGCAATGTTTTTTTTTGCATTTTTTTTGGCCAGCTCAGCAAATGCAGTTTTGGCCAAATATGGCGATCGCATGCTGCGAGCCCAAAAGTGGCCAAAGCCAAGCGACACAGATACGAGAACTTTGGCTTAGACAGCGACCATCCCTGTCCCCCTCTAATCACCATTTTCGGAGGCCCAACTTGGTGGACCGAGGCTGAGACTCTCTGAGACTGCGACTTAAGCCTGGCTAAATGCCGCCGACGCCACCGACACCGACACCGACACCGCGGCCACTTTGGCCAATTTTTGCACTTGCGCAAAAGGTCTCAAGACAGGTTACGCGCCTGCGGCGATTTAACCGTTTTCAGTCGACCAGCAGCCACGAAAAAAAAAATTGGTTAAAAAGGTTACGCCTGGCCAAGACGAAGTTATAATGCCCTTGAAAGGGATCCTTAAGGATTTTTCTTGATACTAAATTTTAGGGATAAAATTAGGCTTGAAGCATAAGACCATTTCTTTTGAAAATGTAAACTGACTTCACTTCACTTTAAACCTTAAGGTAAAATATTTTATCATTAAAAAAATGTTTAAAAAATAGTGTTGTAAAATATCTTTAAAAATATCCTTATTAAGGTTAAGCAGTCCAGCAGACTGGAAAATCCCAAAATTTGATGATAAAGTTAGGAAAAACCTTTAAATATTAAATATAATGAAACTATTTTTGAAGCTAAAGTTATCAGTAATTTAAGCTTTTTATTCTACTTCAAAGTATGTATTTTTAGAAAAGTTTTCTGACCAGAATGAATACTCATGTCTGTGCCAAAGGGAAGACAAGAAATCTGCAGTGGTCACGCCAACGCCAAGTCAGGAAATCGCCGGGTAAAGGGAAGTTGTCGGCGGGCTGAAGGCGGCGGTTAAATATGCAAAGGGTCAGGCGGCATCGGCTTACATTTGGCATCCATTAGAAAGCAATCCGTCAGTGCGGTTTTGGGGCTAACAAGATAGCTGCTGTGGTCAGTGTTTGGTTTCTGTTCTCTCTATTTTTTTTTTTTTTTTACTGTTTAATGCCACTGCCGTTTGTGGCACACCCACGCGACTCGGTTGGCTAGGAGAAGCCCAAAGTCGGAGTTGGTGGAAAAGCGATGGCTATAGCTAAGGCTAAAACCGGTCGCAAATGTTCTCCTTGACTTCATTACGAATCACGAACCAGGGCCCAACCTCCGACCACCAAGAACAATGCCAAAAAGGAGCAATAGTGGCTATATATCTGACCCAAAAGCAACGCCAACGTTAAAGGTTTTATATAGAGAAAAAATGGGAGATACTTTAAATTTTTTAGGATATAGCAATGGATTTTAGTTTAAATATTAAATGAGTTATTTTTTAATTAAATTCTGGATAAGTTTTAAATTACTTGAGCTGTAACTTTGTATAAAATATGAAATATTTCGGTAGCTTATCTTTTAGTAAAAAGTATAAAAATGTTTAAAATATTTTGTTGAATGTTATATTTAATTTCCTGAAATTATCCTTAGTGTATTGACTTTTTTTTGTTGTAGCAGGTAGCCTTTTGGCGACACATTTATGATGAGTAATGCTGGTGGTCAGGGAGCAGGTCTGGAAGCTGATTGCGATCGCAGAGGGATCCGCATTTGTATCTGTATCAGAAAGATGCAAGCAGCCTACGCCAAAAAGGAGACAAAACTGAAGAAAAAAAGATACAATAATCCGGACGCTGTTTTTGGCCGCTGACATCATGCAGATTTGCATAGATCTCTTTCTGTGCTGTTTGCTTTTCGGGCACTCCATCTCCATGTTAGAGCCCATGTCTTGTTTTGGCTTTTGTTTATTTGTTTAATTAATTTGTAGCCGCTGCCTGTCGCTTTATAGCTGCCCACGACGTTGCACCCCGATGCAGTTGCATTTGCATTTGTGGCGTATTTACAAAATGAAGTCATAAAAGAATGGCGGTCATAAACCGAAACGCGGACACAGTGCGTATTAAAAGTTGCGCATACGCCGCGTGGTCCCCTCAGCCAAAAAGCAAGAAGAGAAGAGAGAAAAAGGACAAGAAAGAATCGCAAATAAGAAATAAAAGAAGGAGGAAGAAGACTGTGGCGTGTGCCACCTCCGCGCTTTTGGCTTAAACGAAAATTTATCTGCGCGCATTAAACTTTATTGCATTCAAAATTACAGCAATTATTTGACCAACAATTATGGCAGACGCGCTCTTGCCCCCCAGCTTTCAGCTTCTGCCTCCTCGGCCGGCTTCTGGGCGTGTCCAAGTGGGACAAACACTTTATTATTCGTTTTTTACGACACTTTCGGTTAAGCGCTCTCCAGTTTCCGCTCCTCGCCTCTTTTTTTTTTTGTTTTTTTGTCTGTGTTTTGTTTGCCCTTCAGCTGTTGCGCTTTTTTCCCCACTGGCCAATTCATTCCTCCCTTTTTTTTTTTGCAACTCGAGCTGCATTCTTCTGGCCTTTTTTTCGGCTTTTGTGGTCAACGTTCAGAGGGGGGCGTTAAAGTGGAATGCCGGGAAAAACAACAACAGCAACAAAGCAACAAGGAAACGGGGAATCCTTGGCCACGGGAATTCCGCGCTGAAAAGGGGGTGGCTTAAACGCTTAAGCCCGCCTGCTATTAAATTGCATTTGCATGACAATTAAATGGGGAATTGTTTTAAGAGTATCTCTTGCAATTGCCGCTTAATTAATTGAGTGCTTCCATGTTTTTAAGCAAGATTTATTAACTAAAATTGTTAACTTAATAAACAACCTGGAAGTTAATAAAATGAAATATATTCTTTACCTGTTTTGTGGTCTTTTTATTTCGATATGTGGCCTTAAATCTTATGTAGTATTTAAAAGAGTCGTCAGTCAACACAGGAACTTACCTAGAAATGGAAAAAGTTTAGAATTAGTTTAAAATGTACAAGTATGCTTAAGATTTCGTGTTAAAATTCAAAACTCAAAAGGTGATGCACTTGATTAAAAGTAAAACAACTAATAAATAATAAAATTAAAGTCCTAATGATGCTTCGCTTTCAATTAAATACGTATTTACATACATATAATATTATCTATATTTTTTCCATAACACTTTTATATTTATTTTGGGCAAGACATTGTGTTGGTTTAGCTGGTTTTGTTTGATTTTTTTGTTCCTCTTTCATAATTTCTTAAAACTAGGCTACGTACAAACAAGATCTATAGATATTGTACAGATATCAACTAGGAGAGCAGCTCTAATCTTAGGACTAAGATCACAGATCAGGTGCGACCACGCCCAAATTGCCACAAGCATCGTGTAAACGGAGTGCAAATTACAATCATTTCTGGTTACCTCTACTGGCTGGCTTTACTGTCGATGGCTACTAGTATTTGCAAGTATCTAAGCCTGTCTTTCTGTCTGTCTGTCACTCTCGACCAGCAACATGCAACTCAATTTCTTTAGACTTCTTCGAATCAAATCATCAACGGAAAAGTCAAGTCAAAAAAACGATCAGGAAACCGGGCAGCTTTACCCCTTTTCCAATCATTTTCCCCCATTTCCAATGCCTCTGGGCTAGATTGCGACAGATTGAGTTCTTGTCAATCATTATTAAAAAAGTAAATTGTTAGAGCTTCTGTTCTGGGAAAATTTGTAAATGAAAGTTTGGTGTAAATAATAAAAATCTAAGAAAAAATAGATGGTTATATATGAGCTTTAAGTAAAGGTTTTACTACATAATAAACAAATTATAGTCTTGACACCCTTTCTTATTAGTGTAATTAGCTTCTCAACTTTTAAAACAATTCCAATAATACTTCTCCTGTAAATATTTTGTTTAGATTCTCACCCATTTCAAGAATGCTTAAAATACATTTACACACCAAAATCGCATTTGCATAATCGACGAAATAAGGCGGAGACATTTGTGCGAAATTCCACAAGCTGGCCGAAACAAAGCCGAACGTACAAACTCCCTTAACCAGAGGTGGCAAAAGTCAACTGGCCAAGTGTTGTTGGCTCAGTAGCAGCGTGTATCTGGCAGTGCGAGTATCTGCATCCAACGGCTATTTGCTCATCGTTGCAACGTTGGCAGCTAGTTTCAATATTGACTCTCAAAATGTTGTTGCGGCAACGGAGATTTGCAGGCAACTTGGAACTGCACTAAGCCAACAAGGGGCACTAAACCAGAGAGATACTCGTCTCGTCTTGTACTGCCTGTGCTGTTTGCCCGATTAATTAATTGCCCAAATGAAGAATCTTCTTTTTTTTCTTTTATTTTCTTTCTGTTTTTCCTGGCAATTGTTTCTTCGCATCAATCGAAGGGGAGCAGAGACTGCGATGCGATGCGATAAAAACTTGTCAAACTGGCAAATTATTAAAAGGAAATTGTTGACATTCCTGGGTAAATATGCAACTGGCAGTTGCAACGGTAACTGCAACTGCAACGCCAAGTAGCCTGCTTGATTGCCCCTATAAGGAAGCCAAAAGCTATCTCTATTACAACAACCAGACAAACAAGACAAGCAGCCTTCCTTCGGTCCTCTCCCTCCTTTATATTGTAGATTTCCGCGGGAGAACTAGCAGCAGCATTAGGCATAAGTTTAAGGAAGGCCAGAGCTAGGGATGGTACTAAGGCTATTGATCGACATTGAATGCACTTTTTTTATCGATATTTTTAGATAGATGATCATTTTCGATCGATAGTCTGCTTTAAGTTCTTAAAATGTGAAATTTATTGCATTTAAGTAAGTTATTTTATGTAAAAACTAAGAGTTTATGTATAGATTAGGCAAGCTTTATATGGTTTATATGGTTCTACGACATTTTAGTTATCGATTCTTTTAACTAGCTGATAAATTTCTATCGATAGTCTGCTGATGAACTTTTAAAAGCGGATTATATAGAATTTTTATGTTTTTATAGAAGTATAAATTAATATTAGGGAACGAAAAGAGAAGACAGGTAACGTTGCGATTTTCTTGTTATCGATATATATTACTAGGTAATTATTTGCAATCGATAGTCTGCTGTAAACTCTAAAAAGCGGGTAAATGTTTAACTTAAACGTGACATTGTAGTTTAAAGTCATTTATTTCGTAGTTAAAGAAATATTTCAATATATTTGTATATATAATGTTTTTGTTTATCAATATTTCTAGTTTATTTATTTATTTTATGGATTTTATTTGCATTTCATTTTAGTAACACATCCCTAAGGCATTTATCATTATTTGATTTCTACCACTGGCCCCTGTTAGTTGTTTTCTCCTGCTTTACAACTCGATCGTGTTTGCCTGTTGTGGGCCAAATAAATTTTTATAAATAATAAGCTTGGGCCAACGGACGTGGCTGTTGCTGTTGCTGCGACTGCTGCTGCCAATGTTGCAGTTGCAGTTGCAGTGGCTGCTGCACTTGCAAGCACAGTTAGACAGCGACAGACTCGACTGGTTTTCCACAACAAGTGCGCGGGGCCAGCTTCCTTCTTTCTTAGCCTTCTCCTCCTGGCTGGCTGGAGAGAGAAACCAGCAATACCTTTGCCAGGCTACAAAAATTCTTGGCCAAAAGGGTATTTCGTGCAGCAGCAGCCGAAGCAGCAGCAGCAGCAGCGGCGGCAACAACTTTTTTTTCCGCTCCAGAGCCAGTTCGTGCAGCTCGTTGCAGTTGCTAGATAAAAATGCAGTTAATAAAACTGTAAAAACTGGACGCATACACACCGATACACACGCACAGAGGAATCAAAGATTTATATACACAGAGAGGGGCTTATGTA